>JAVCKS010013994.1:6853-17323 GCA_032273685.1 Pteraster tesselatus
GGAATCAAGAAAATGTAGGTACCAATTTACGAATGTGTGTCCTGCTTCTCATTTATTTGTGATCCCAAGTGGAGAAGATTTGCCATCTTGGAAAGTCTCTGAAACCAAAAGGAGGAGGTAGCTGTTCAAGCTACTCAACCTCTGCGATAGTAGAACATTATGACCTCTTTTCACACACGACACACAAAGACAAGGGTCCTTGGTCTCCAGTGACTGACGTCTGTCACTACGGATGTTAGGAAATATTTAACCGTCCTTTCATATGACAATATTGCCCTGTCGAAGGAACCATCGATTCTTGTTGTGTCAAAGATCAATTCTGTTTATGACTGGCGTCACTGGTACCCATGCAACAAGTGTGAAATTTCAATGTTTTTACCAGATATTTGAAATACTGGTCGAAAAATATTGAGAGAGTGTGTAGGTTCTTGTAACAACCAAAACACAAGGTGCGTACTCAGCCAAAACCCTGCCTGTTGGGTTTTACCTTCTTGGTTATCTGCTCCACCATACCCCCCCCCCCAAAAAAAAATTGTCCCATAAGCACAGAATGAGATAAGCAGAGCCATAATATCAAGTCAAACTACCTACAACTTCATTACAACTGACTGGTCCGTTGGTTTATGATCTTGCAGGTGTCGGAACATCTTCATTCTTCAGCAGAATCTGACAAACATTACCATGTCGAGGGAGACCGATCTGGACCATGCACGCAACTACTACGAACTCATGTACAAGAACACCGATGTAAGGGCGAATAGATCACCGTGCTGGGACCACCTCTCAGTGGTGTCGTGGTTTTAGTCTAGGCTCCCAGTTTAATCTAGAATTGCAGATTTTGTGAAATTGGATGGAAACATCTAGCAGTAATACTGCCGTATAGTTTTTTTTTGTTTTTCTTTACTAAAAATGCCATTTTTAAAGATAGAATTTTGCCCAAACAGGGCCGCTCTGCTCCTAGTTGTAATCCAAGTCCCGATTGCTTCCCCTTTGCAGGAGATTCTCAACGGCATCGTGGAGCAGGGAGCCTTCTTCAAGGAGTTGGAGTACCGTAACCTGGTCCACCTCCAGCAGCGCAGCAGCCCGGCGTTCGACCAGAAACAGCTCACCAAGATGCTGAAGAAGCTCGAGGAGATTATGATGGAAGCTGTCTAGCGCCCTCTACTGGTGACGGCTCTCTCTTTGTGTTTCGATCAGGAGTGAGTCGCTATGAAAAGGTTTGGGAGAAACATGAAGATACTATGATATAAGCTGTCTAGCGCTCTCTGCTGGGGTTGGCTCTCTCTAGATCTCTCTCTCTCTGGTTCGATCAGGAGTGATTTGCTATGAAAGGTTTGGAAGAAACTTGAAGAGAGACTATGATGTAAGCTGTATAGCGCCCTCTGCTGGTGATGGCTCTGCGGGTTTTTTTTTGTTTTTTGTTTTCGACCGGAATCAACTTGCTATTTTGAAGGTTTGGAAGAAACTCTGAGATTAGGATTGAAAGCTGTCTTGAATGACTTTGTCCAGAAAAAAAGGAGTTTCAGCGAAGAGCTGCAGTTGTTGAACTAATGAATTAATTTGTACCATCGCAGTAGCGCACTCATAAACATTCGTTATTTGTATATTACAGTCTGATTACTTCAGTGGAGCACACAATCGTATATAAAAACTGTGCAAGTTTCGGATTTCTGTCCCGAAATAAGGGCCACTTTATAAAACAAAGCATGATGGGTAAAGCCACAATGACGTGAACAAGATTTTGATCCTTTCAGTCAATGTGATTGCACGCTGTTTAGAATATCTGTAATAGCCGGTCAGCCGGTAAAGTATGCGCTGTAGTTTATAATCCAGGAAAAAACTACTGGCAGGAGGAAGATGGGGATATAATGAAAGTGGGAGGGAAAACCCCAAGAAAAAATTACCAGGTCAGGTAGAAATCAAGCTCACGCTTCAAATCTTGTCTGCAGGATTCGAACCTGGGCCTGTCCGTTTAGATTTGATACCTTGGGCAGTGCAAGGATGTGCAGTTAAGCTTTGTCCCTCCATTTTGTGTTTATAGCCCTACTATAAAATGTACAAGAAACAATTTTAAAATAGGAATTTATCTTACTAAATCTATCTTTTATTTTCACGTAACACCAAAAATGAGAATTGCAGCCAAACTATGTTAAAATGTACGTATGTAAGTATTAGAAATAAGTGATATTTACGCAGCATTTCCCAAGGTTTGTTTTAATGCGCAGTACAGTCGATGTATTGTTCAAATAACTTCAGCCATTAAGTTTATTTATTAAAGATGTACTGTCCTCGTTCATCTAAGGGTCCTTCCACCGAGTTGGGACCCAAATGGTTGGCAAGCCTACCAAATTATCAATTCAACAATTCAAATTGCCTCATGGTGAAATCGGACTGAAAACCGACAGTACAACTTTCACATTCAGGTCTGTAAAATTAGAAAATATAACGCCTAATATAAAATGAGAAGAAACAAACCTGCCAAGTTATTGTTAAAAATAGTCATTTCCAGAGATGAATTGGTATAACCATTGCACTACTAATAAACAATAACAATTCAAATATTGCGTTAATCTTAGCACTTTAACGTAGAATACATGTGCAATATTCAAACAAAATTGTCGATATTGGCGCAGTAAAAATGTAAATCAAGAAATAATAGAATAAAAATATTTATAAAACGGAGCTTAATCTCAATTGTTCTATCAATTATTGCGTAGGTATTTTATACAACGCATCTAATTTTTATAGAAAATCTGTGTCCCACCCTAAAATTTTCCAGTATCAATAAGTGTGTGGATTACTTAAATGATTATTGAATAACCAAGTCCCAGTTCATGCTTTGCATGGTGTTGAAGATAATGAATAGGCTTTTAGAAAGAGATGTGGTTCTGAAAGGAATAGATTAATACAGGTAGCCACAATACCGTGGTATATCAAATATCGGATAATTAGATATCGATATTGTCATCTATTCTTAGTTCTTAGATAATCTCATATGTGGTAGATAGGCTCTCCTAATGGGGCTGAGGGGAGAACATAGGCAGGCTCCTAAGTTGTTCCTCAGATCTTCCCATCCTGGGGTCTGCCTTTAGGTGTCACAGTTTCGGCGAAGAAGATTGTAGGTAGATTTAAAATCAAATTAGATCATTTTGATTATTTACAGCTATTAACAGGATGCCATAATGAACAATTTCCTTGTTAAAACAGACATTGGTACCTGGTACTGTTTTGGGTCAGAACCCCACCCCGCTTTGCTCAAATCATGATCGAGAAAAATCCAAGTAACGATGATGAAATGCTTCCAGCATTTTTACTGATGACAACTACATATTTCTCCCATCCCTAAGACTTGAGCCAAACAACTACCGGTAATAAGCGTGCATTACATAATACATTTTCCCTTAAACAATCTATGGGGAAAACAAATATTAAAATTTGCTTGCATTTGTGGCAAAAACACTTTTTTAAAGTTGTATAGTACGGATGTCTATTTAGGACATGGGTAAACAAAAAATGATTTTGTCCAAAATAAATTCTCCAAAATAGGCTTCCATAGTGCGAGGTAGTGTGAGGTAGAGTGTGGTGCCAGTTTAACAAAGAATGGCAACAATTTACACATGTTTTTGTTGGTTTTTTTAGTCAGGAACACACCCTGTTTGGTCCAAATTGTGCTCAGTGTAGTGTGCTATTGGGAATTCAATGAGTTCCACTCAAATTATAGTGACAAGCTAGCCTAAAAACCTGATATAATATTCACTGATTATACCCCGTTTAATATATGAAAATAATAAGTAATCTCATCTGACTGGTGTAGATTATTTATTTTCAAAAATGGCAGTAAATAAGACAACTTACTATGTATCTTCCTACCCCCACCCCCTTCCTTACCCTTACCCCCTTCCCTCCCCGTTTATCAGCGATAATTGGCTAGATTCATTTTAATTCGTGTCTTGATGCTCGGTATAAGATTAATATGTTTCTCTCCGCACTTGATGACACAATCTTCCAGTTCGCTCTTGAGGCTGTCCACCTGGGTGGGCGTGGCTGATGGGTGTAACCGATCCTTGATGGCATCCTGGCACTGCATGCCGCACCTTTGTAACCGGTCCTGTAGGGAGGAGGAGGGAGGAGGGAGTGGTGAAAATGGTGAGGACACTCAACCCATTCAGTCATAAATGGACACTAGATTAATGTAAAATGGCTCATCGTGAATATAATGAATATAGTAGTAACTTTAGAACGGCCCCGCCACCAGGCCCCTCTGCTAGAAATACCCTTGTACCCAGACTTCACTTTATAATGATGTCAATTACAGTGGTACCAGACCAGTCACAAAATGGCAAGTACTTCACCCCCCTTGCTTTTGGTGGCTAAGTTTTTCTTCTCAAAATCATTTTAGTCCACTTTTTTATCCGGGCTCAAATCATGATGGTACCATTTTGATAGTTGCTCCATACTTGGGTTCCCCCCCCATTTCTGCTGCTCTTAATAGAGGCTTAGGAAACACGCCCACGACACACCACCCCACTCCCAATCAACTTCAACCACTTTACGACTTACTAGGAAGTCGTTTAGTTCTGACTGCATGTAGGTCTGTGCAGCTTGCAGTGGGTGGGAGGCTTTCTCAATACAGCTCTGGACTTCGGACATACTGGCATTGACGTTTTCACAACACTTGGAGCTCTTCATGTACATGTCTCTCTGTCAAGGCACGGAGGCAATCAAACACTTTACATTGCTTGTAATTTGTACCAGTACAATGTCCAAATGCTGATAGGCCCCTAGTACATATTATTATTATTTTTTTGTTAATGATTTGAATTATAGGCCTACACAATACATTATTATCGTTGGGTGCAGTTTTTTTATTCGTTTGGTAATTATAATAACTATAGAATACCCCGCCACTCCTGGTTTTGGTGACTAGTGTGGTACCCTTGTAATTAGAATCATTGTGAAGGGACTTCTGGGTACCATGATCTTTTTAGAAAAGGGACGTGGTGGCGGGGTATTCTATAGTTGCTCCTAAATTAATAATTAACATTTATTTGGGGAAATTTGGGTACTACACAGTTGCGTTTTTTTTTCTTCTCAAAAATACACTAGTTACTAGTCGTCACTCACGCAGATTTTAATATAGGGAGTACCAGACTAGTGTAGTGTAATATAGTCAGTGCGTGCACCACGTTCCCAGGAATCTTGGGTCTAATTCTCCCGTGATAAAGTTGTTGTTGTTGTTGTTGTTGCTGAACTGACACATGATTACCTGCATTTCTCTGAAGGCTTCACGATCTAGTTCATTAACCATGGCGGTAACTGATCCATCTACTCGTTGTCTGCACGCCTGCATTCCTACGGATTCAGCCATTTTGAATAGCCAGGCCTCCTGCGTGCTAGCCGCACGTACCGGTCGCATTATATCCGCGCAGCGGCACGCATCCAAACCGTGATTCAAACCACCTCGAGGCAAGACTATTATCATAATACATGTACATGTACGTGTATTATGGTAAATATTTGCGCGCCCTCTTTGTGTAGTTTTCAAGGCACATAATAAATTCACGTGTACCGGAGTGTCTGGTTTATAGCCTACTCATGTACAAAGTACATACACGTGCATTGTATTTGTGATCTGTATACAGTACCTGTACTCCCTGTAGCTTGATGCAATTAAGTTTCCGGGTGTTGTCTATAATAGCTAATTGCAATTTATAAAATTAATTAACCCTGAGGCGTTTATGTTGCGCCAATTTGTAGCCACTAGGTTGGTGAATTTTCAGTATCAACTGAACGGGTTTCTGGCCCGCAGAGATCTAATAAAACCTCCGGCGTGTTTTGGTCCGAACTGTCCTTGTCTTCCTACGCCGCGCGGATTATTCACCGGCCAAGTTACGGGGATGAGTTCCGCTGTCGCCGGTGCTGCTGGAACTGGGAATGGGACGCTAGACCTGACAGAAAAGGCAAAGAAAGCTGCTGCGTATGCAGCTGTTGATGCTCACGTGAAGGTAGGTAAATATTATTATTAATATAAATAAATAAATGAAATATTTGTTGTAGTTTGAAAGAAAACGTGAACTTCCTCCATGTGAAAACTATATCGGACATGTCGGGAGGTTGACCTACGGCAACTTTCATTGCGTGCGGTAAACTTGGACAGACAGACAGACAGACAGGTAGGCATGCAGACAGACAGGTAGGCATGCAGACAGACAGACAGGTAGGCATGCATGCAGACAGACAGACACACAGACAGACACACAGACAGCCAGACGAACAGACAGTGAGCAGGTGGCCAGGCAGGCAGGCAGGCAGACAGAACAGACAGGCAGACATGAAACTAAATTGAATTGTACTCATTACTGTACTGATACCATGATGCAACTTTTTTCATTTAAGGACAACTTCTGTCTAGGCGTAGGAAGTGGATCTACAATTGTTTACGCAGTAGAAAGGCTTGGTGAGTAATTAAATTTTACTTAGGTGAAAACAGAGTATCGATAACCTCAATTTAATTCCTGCAGTGTCAGTCATAGAGTCATCATACCAAAGCTCCACTAAAGATTGACTCTAGATTATAACCTCAATCTAGTATTAAGTTTGCAAAATCTTTTTTTTTCTTTTCTTTTTCCGTCAGCCGAACGGGTGAAAGAAGAGAATCTGAACGTTCGATGTGTTCCAACTTCATTCCAAGCCCGTCAGCTCATTGTTACTAATGGCTTACTGCTGAGTGATCTAGAACGAACACCTCAGGTGACGAGATAATGGGCCACATTATTGGGACATTCCCCATTGAACCATCACGCATTAATGCCTCTATTAGGAATGCCCATCTCATTAACATATTAATAGTAATGACACCTACACTGTTATTGGTTAATATTGTGTACTTTGTGTATTATCATTTTGTCTCTTACTATAATCTATTGCTATAATCCAATCAGTACTCCAACCTGTGCACTGTAGATGGTCTCTTACGGGAAGCGTTGATTGGGTGATCTCTTAACTGCACAAAACCATCAGGAGGAATGGTGTCGTACAGTTAATTAATGCGAGGTTCTGTCGAGAGTGTCAGAGTATTAAATGAAATACAGCTATGAATAACGCATCTGCCAACGGGGTTATGAAATACCGGAAGGTTCAGTTTTAGGCTTGATTTCTTTAGAGAGTTTTGAAAGATGTTTCATGTTTTCTCTCCAGTTGGATGTGGCTATTGACGGAGCAGATGAGGTTGATAGCAACCTCACCCTTATCAAAGGAGGAGGGTACGTTTATTTATCTATTTTTTGTTCAGGGGGGGGGGGGTGCGCAGTATTCTTTACTTGAACTTGGTAAATCTTATATCGGGTCGGTCGTGGTAAACCATAGCTGCTAGTGCCCCCTGGAATAAAAACTGTTGTTGCCTGCAAACATAGCCTATAAATTATCTCGTACACCACGCAGATGCACAAATCTGACTGTAGTTGGGACTTGGGTGTCTATTGTCTCAGCTGCTTTACGGCTTAACATTTCTCTTACCCCCTGCAGCGGATGTCTGACCCAAGAGAAGATAGTCGCTGCCAACGCCAAGTATTTTGTCGTCATCGCAGATTACAGGTACATTTTTTATTTATTTAACGACCATTGCATGTGCAGGATCTCAAAACTCTAGGCTCCCCATGGACGTTACAGCTGTGGAATGGTTTGTTTCAGGAAGAAGTCGACACATCTAGGGGAACATTGGGATAAAGGCGTCCCTATTGAAGTGATTCCACTGGCGTACCGACCCGTCATGAACACGCTAGCCCAACAGTTCGGGGGCCGATCCACGCTGAGAATGGCCAAGAGCAAAGCGGTAAGATTATAAAACTCGTTCCACAGAGTCAGCGCTGACACAAATCATCTTCAGTAAGAAATCACGGTGCCATCAAGGTGCTGAAGAGATCTAGAGTTGTCTACTGCAGTACTTGCTGTTCTGGCTAGTATTCTGCAGTTCCTTTATTAGTATGTGTTAGTGTTAGATGTTCCCATCTAAGAATGTCCCAGATTTGATGAAATGACCTTGTGACTATGTAGTGACTTTAGTGGGGTCATCTTTGGTGGGAACAGACATACACTGTGGCCGATAACTGAGCATCTCCCTTTGATTCTCCAACTACAGGGCCCTGTGGTCACTGACAACGGCAATTTTATTTTAGACTGGAAGTTTGAAAGCATCCCCGAGAGTTGGGAGGTTGTGAACCAACAGATCACGCTCATTCCAGGTAGGTCCAATTCCTGAACAGTTCTTTTAATGTACAGTAACTTTTCTTTGTAGTTTATAAGGAACGTTAGTCAACAGTTCGCACTGGGTGGAAGTTCTCTGACAAGACAACAACTGTCTGTTGTTTATTTTATCATTGATTATTCGTTAACCATCAGGAGTTGTTGAAACTGGTTTATTTGTCAACATGACGAGACAAGTCTACTTTGGCATGCAGGATGGGAGCGTCCATGATGTGCTCGGGAAGGATTGAAGCAAGTAACTTTACAGGGATGTGAATGTTTCTTTTTTTAACCTGTCTGTCTGTAGGGATGTGGTTGGAACTTTTGCTTCAATTTTATTCGATAGAAAAATGTCAGTTTGTATTTGGATGTATTACTAGGGCTTCCACGTGAACGTAAGATTTCAATAACTTTTTTATAAACCAAAGAATCCGAGGTACTTTTTCTAGACTAACTATAGCACTAAGCATTTGTACGTATTCTTATTTGTCTAGTACACTGACTCAGCCGGATACGTACACCTGGTTAAAATTTGAAATCCACCTGACTAAACATATTGTGTGTTTAGTCACACTTGTTTCTGGGGCAAACTTGCTTAATAGGCGAAGAGTTAATGGTCACTCAAGGTGGGGGCTACTAATACCGCAACCATAAAGGGTGCTAAACCCACAATAACTGGGCACTCAGTTCTAGGGCTGAATTTGGTGAACGGAATGGGTTCAGATATTTGTTGTCAAGCACAACAGAAGTGTAACGTTTTGAAACTGTTGTAATAACAAGGTTATAATTGTTTTATCAAGTTTACAGGGTGGAAGGCAAGGAATGATTATTATTAATTAGCAGCTTTGATCTTTATAATCTTGGGTTTTAGGTGTAAATGTATATATTTTTAAAAATCTTTTCCAATAAAAAAGAATATGTTTGTGAAATTAAAATGCGGTGAGTGGTATATTATTTTCCACTGGAAGTGTCTGTTGCATTGTGGTTCAGCTCAATGGAGAGTACAGCCTGCCTAAATAATGCAAATACGTAAGATTGTGAACACTTCCCCACCAATCTTTCCTTTAGTTCTATAAATATATATTTGTCTGCTCTGTGAGTAGTGTTATTAAACCTGTCTAGTGTTGGCAAGATTGTACATCAGCAGGGATAGTTTTTAAGAGTCCAAGGTTTCATCCATATTGTGAACCAAATTGCAAACATGTGTATAGGAGCATTAATTCAATTAAGTTCCTTTCTTCAACAAACACTGAATGTGATGCAGGGGCCTGTACATAAATACACAAGCACCCGTTTGCGTACCAATAAGAGATACATGTACTAATATTTGAGAAAGACTCCAGCATGTTCCATGCAAGATATCGTGAAATAAGAATCATTCAAATGCATAGCTTCTTGACACGAGGACAACTTTATTGTTTTGGAATTATCTCATTTGAATAATATTTACATGAACATGTCGAATAACATAGAACAGGAGTTTCAATATACAATTTTTCATTAATAGTTTAAAATATATTCTACCAAAATAAGAATTTTATTACTGTTTCTTCATAAGAATAATAAAATTACACTTGGACTTTTTTCAATAATTAAAGTTTTGCTTGGGGTCTTAAAAGTCTTCGGGGCCTGAAAAGTTGAAACTGGACAAGTAATTAATTTACTGAGATGATGACGGGTAGATTTACCAAGATGATTGGTTACATTTTAGTGCATGATGAATTATCCTATCCACATGGCCATCAAACTGACTGAGTTAACCCTTTCAATTACTGCGAGACTAAAACAAATGTGCTTGGATACCAGTCAACGTTGCTTGCAGTGTACACAAATAGCTGGTTCTCGCTACTTTATTCTTAAAACAATTTGGTAGTGAAAGGGTTAAGCAGATAATAACCAATGATGATACTGTGCTATCAGATACTCGCTGCACACATTGTATGATTTTAAGTGTGCGCGTAGTTTTACCTATTTTCTCCAAATCCCCCATAATCTCTGCAATCTCCTTAGCAGCAATTGAAAACAATTTGTTGGAATGTTGGTCTTTGTAACCCAATAGACTTATGTAGAGTGGAATCAGTACTACATTTACATTACTAACAAATCTCCGTTCAAAGTTACTTCCAACCCTCTAGGGACCATAGTAATTGCAGACAGCTGGTGTCAAATGTCTATAGCAGCTGCTGTGTTCACCACACTACATTTTGCCATTGTTTTCCCAGTAGGCAA
>JAVCKS010013995.1:5094-15455 GCA_032273685.1 Pteraster tesselatus
CAAACAAACGACAAGCAACTGGAGTAAACACAGCAAATTATATCCATGGCCTATAATTATGCCCACATAATTTGCAGCAAAGTGGTGTTGGATAACATTATCGACAAGCCCACGTGCACGTTCGTCCCAAAACTCGCCCCGGTCCCCCTGCCAAGCACGCCCCCTGGCACTCCACCACACATGGGTTCTACACAGGGACGGGGGGGGGGAGCCCTACGAATTATCAGCATCCAACGTGCGCTGTTACCATCGGGCCAAGGTGCGCGTGGCCACTGGCGTAAAAAAACATGAGCCTTATTTTCAAATTATGTGCAATTTTGCGTCCCGTTAATGAAATTATTATCTCCAATGTTTTGGGATAGATGTGGTAGATTGTGACTGATTGAATAAGCGAAGGGAAAGGATCCTGTACCTGGCCAGATTGATTGCACGATAAGAACACGGGTCGAAGAGGAGGGAAAAAAATATAAAAAAACTCTGCAGTTTCTGATTTTTGGGGGCACAAAGTCAAAGCTGGTAATGTAATATTTTTCCCACGGAAACATAATTTCGTTAATGCATGCATGTGTAACCTGTCACTACGAAACCAGGATAAAGTTGCACGATGCTACATGTATTTGTCAGTACGACTAACGAATGTCTAGATTAGAAGATTTTTGGAATTTACTTTATTTGAAAACTTTATCTCATTCTACCATTTGTAAAAGATCTTTGATTTCATCTTTATTATCTATTCTCAGTTCTTTGATGTATAATTAGATAACCTCCTGTATGGTAGGCCCTCCTAACCCTTACCCTTACCCTTACCCTTACCCTTACCCTTACCCTTACCCTTACCCTCACCTTTACCCTAATCCTAATCCTAACCCTAACCCTGCCCCTATCCTCTCCCTACTAAATATCATGCTAAACAAGTAACTAAATATCGCAACTAAATGTTCTTTCAAATACTGAGGGAAATAACTGACACAAAAATCTAATTTCTTGTATTGCAATTTGGTGGAAGAAAGGTCTTGTTATGAAAGGGCAACCAAAATCCCAAACGCCAACAGCAGAGGGATTTGAAAATACTAAAATCTCCATATTTGTTATGTAGCACTGCTTTTAAAAGGTGAAACATTTCACATACTGTACTTGCCCAAATATAGATCTGATGCAGAAAAAAACCAAGAACTATTTCAAAAGGGGTTTATTTTTAGTGATTTTGAATTTCACTGCTAGTCTTTTCCAATTCTAGCCCTTGGAGAAACATCACTAAACTGTACACCGCCAATGAATGGCATCCTCATGGAATCATACATGCAGGCGTACATGTAGATGAAGTCCGTATTATTCAGCCAATGCTTCCCTTTCCTCGGGGGCTAAGGCTGCCACAAGAGACCTGACTAAGCCGTGGGGAAACCGACCCACGGCCTGCCGTCGGGGAACGCGGTAACACTGCCTTGACTTTCTGCGACCAATGCAGCTTTGATTCATCGGAATTATAGATTTCTCCTCTTCTGAAATAGGAGGTGGATTGCTCCTCTGCATACGTGGGTGCACATTTGTGGGTTTTTCCGCCCCCCCCCCCCCCCCCCCTCTCTCGTCTGGAAAATTCTGGCGGTGTAAATGAGTGCGTGTCCCTGGCGAGTCATTGTGACGATTGAGACGTGAATAGGATTCAGATTATGCAGACACCGGGACGTGGGATGTGTTTGCAGTGCAATAGGAAACTGCTAATGATATTTGGACATTGAAACTGCACGTACAATTATTTTCCTTGGTTGTGGAATCTTTGTTTTTGTGGGTGGTACAGTGGAGAGATTACGTACGGGTACGTGGGGGGGGGATGGGGGAATCTTTTGGGTATGTTGTCATTTAGTGAGTTAAATTTTTGCTAAAACCAGAGGTAAACACAGGTAAAGTGGGAAAGTCGAGATGGGAGGGGCGCAGGTGGGAGAATTGTCGGGTAGGAGGGGAATGTATGGAAGGGGCATGGGTGGAAGGGGCATGGGTGGGAGGGGAATGGGTGGGAGGGGCATGGGGGAGAGGGGTATAGGTGGGAGGGGAATTCATGGGAGGGGCAACAGTACGAAGAGCATTGGTGGGAGGGGGATGGGTGGGTGTAAGACCATAGAGATGTATTTCTCTAAAATACCTAACAAATAACCACCTTTCTAGCCACAGTACCGGTATAATCCGTACAATTCTCATGATGGGTCACGTGCCTTGTATACCCCCCTCGTGAGGTTCACTAGCGGTCTTTGCGGAGTAGCGGCCAGTAGAGTAACTCTGACATTCAATGCCCCAGGGGTTAGCTCATTCAAGACGTAACTACCTCTAAACCTGATACCACATCAATGTTAACCACCTCAGCTACAACAACACCCCTTTGGCTGAGTGCACGTAGATGGAACGGACTACGGGGGTAGTTAATAATAACTTCTCCTTAAAAAGAAGAAGAAGACATGTTTTCAGTGAGTTTTTTTTGTTATGTAGCAGTACAGGGTGACTTCAGTCATCCAGTATGTCATTAAATGGCAACTACGAGTTTGCAAAAGCATGTGAGCAAACCTAGACCATCTTTGTTGGGGGGGTGAAATATGGAACGTTTCTTTAAAAATGGTAGGCTTTAACAGCTCTGTGAAAATGACACATGTTGGTAGAATCTTAATTTCAGTTATGGTTTAAAAGACCACGATTCCAGCTTCATTTTGATATAATATTGGACACCTATTGCATTTTTTCTTTCATCAAGGAAATTTCCTTTTAACAAAATTTCCTAGGTTACGTGTGTAAATCGTTGGATTACATTATAATATAACTCAAATAAAGGTTTCCCGACTTGTTTTGGAAGAGGGGGTCGCATATGTAAATCTATCAGCAACTATACTAGTTTGCAAACACCGGGGTAAATCTAGACCATTTTTGTTCGAGGGTGAACAATACTTCTGCCCTGAAAACTGTACTGGTTCCCTGAGTTTTATCTATTTATTTACTGCCACTACCCGGAGGTATAAAACAGATTAAAACAAATTCAAAGAAATTACAAAATGACTATATACACCAACAACAATAAAGTAAAGCGAATATTAATCATAAATATAAACAGCTGTTTAGCAACTGATCGTATTCCTTCTTTCCAAGAAGCATTACTCTTGGATTTCCTCAGATCTCAAGGATTGTCATCAGCCCTCTACTAATTCTTATTCTACATCGATGATCTACTAATTGTCTCACATTTTTTGTCTTTTCCTCTTTTTGGTTTGTGGATAACCTTTAAAAAAAAAAAAGAATTCCTGGCAAATTTCTGATTGGTACCTAACTCCCTCCCCCAAAATAATATCTTATTCCAAATTTATATGGACAATTATAATAAATTGCTCCTTGAAAAACAAATTACCAATGTAAAATGATGTCTCGATGTGAAAACATCTAGACATCATCAGACAGGGCAGCTTTAAGAGGGTGCTACCGTCATCACTAAGTGGTGGACCAAACTCAGCTATCACCTCAAATTATTCGTGCCTTGAATTTTAAAATTACTGGTAAAAGGCAAAAACAGGACGGATCTGCTATTATTAATAAAAATCAACAGATTAGAACTGGCTGATTTATCTTTAATACTAAAAATCAGAAATCAGATTGTTCAAAAAATTATGGGCGGGGGGGAAAAATCTGACAATAGTCTACCTTTAATGATCACCCCACCTTGTCCTCCTCCTCCTCCTCCTCCTCTTCCCTACCTCTAAAAAAGGGAGAGCATCTCGTGAAGTAATATTGCTTGCACGCAGTTCCGAGCAAACACAGCCTTCGCCATGTACCGAGCCAACGAAGGCCCGTGAATAAAATATCATTGATCACGCTGGGGTGCCCAGAGGCATGGGAATAAGAAACGCTGCATGACTTGTTGAGCGGCCAGAAGACACCCGTTGGCAGACAGGGTGATGAATCTGGAGAGTTTTCTGCGCCAATAAACGTCCGCTGGCCCGTAGGGGGGATAAGGCTAGGGGTAGCGCGGTGTTCCCGTCGTATATATTTGGGCCCGCTCATCCCTCTTGTATGTCCCGCATAAAGATTACTATCCCTCTTTGGAATAAAGGGGAAACATGTTGCTAACAGGTATTCCAATTTGGGGTTGCTTGGTATATTTCTTCGGCTACGGAGGGGGATTTTTTGGGGCTTTTCAAAATCATGTTAGTTTGTTGTCTGCCAGTGAGTAGGATTACGCTGAAAGTTTCGGTCAGAATGGCCAAGAAGTATTTGATTACATATTTTGGGGTGACCCAGATCTGGTCAGAATGCTTGTCAAACCCCCGGGTGTTACATCTACTGGAAAGCCTTGTCTCTACTGAATTCAGATTTTAAATGTTCCCAATTTGCGACTTTATTTTAATTTCGTGGTTGAAGGGACACTAGGCAAAATTGTGACCGGCTCCACACACAAAAAAGAGTATTGTGTCACCAAATGTTAAATTTAGGGTTTGATATAGAGTTGAAAAAAGCACTTTATAAGCTTGATCTCCGTGGCACTTCGTAATGAGGAGATACAGTAAAATCTGCACATATTAATATTTCCCAAATTTAACAAATTTATGACTTTTCGAGAAAAAGCCAACATAACTGAGCGACATAACTGAGTGAAAGCACTTCAAATAATAACAGATTTTTCATCTTTATTCATCAATATTAATCTCTCTGATTACAAAGTATTACAGTATTGGTATGGGTAGATTAAGCTAAGCCCAAGATTTTTTTGTTTTTTGTTTTTTTCTTCTCAATTTATTTTTGTTTCCACATAGAACAACCCGTAGCGTCTTATAGCATAGCGTTACTTAACCTCCAATACCTTTTTGTTATGCAGAGCGGTTCACTTATGTATTAATCAGATGGAAGAAATTTCTTTCCGCATAAAAAAAAAGACACTTTAAATTCCGACCAATATGCCCAATTTAAAATTACAGCCAGACTCTAACCAGGGAACACAGACAATTAAAATCCTCGCAATCAGTCTGGTGGAAGGGGAAAGTGCAGATTTGAAACTAACGCCACGTCAAAAATAAAATCCTGTCAGATACAATAACTCACAGTTTAGGGATAATGCACGGGCTTAAAGGGTCCCAGTCCCACAGCTGTCTAAAGACATGCTCCAATGAAAGGCGCATAATTAATCATGTGTTATACACCACCGAAAAGCTATTTCTCTACAGTATACATACATTTGTAGTTCAAAAAGTATCATTTTTGAAAATAAGAAGGAAAGACTTGGAATGGTTTGGGTAAGGGCGGAATTGTAGGAATAACCAGCTATTTAGCGAATATAGCTCTCACATAGTGCCTTGCTGTAAGAGTACTAGCACATGTTTATTGCATCGAGGGACTTTGAGTTTATACTAAAAAAAAGGTAGTTTCCCTTAGGCCATATGGGCTGAGAGAAATGTATTCAGTGCTTTTTAGTGACAGTATTCTGTAGGAAAATAGCTTTCCACTATAACAAATGGTATTTCTTATTTTATATCGTCCCAGGTAAGCTGTGACAGAACGGCATTAAAGAAACACCAGATAATGTAAGTATGCGCAGTTGTCAACAACACATGTATTAGCATGGTAACGCCGCAGACATACCTAAGCACTACATGTAGATCCATAATTACAGTTATTAACCACAAAGTCACTTTGTATAATTTAGTCTTTATTATCATAATCAATTCAGTACAAAATGACCGCATAAGTCAGAAAATAGACCTTAAAAAAAACTCAAGCGCAGGAGTAGGAATGTTCAGTTAGAACTGTAAAAACTTAAAAGAACCTTTCTGATCATATTTTTCTTCTTCTTTCCACCTCTTTTATGAGGATATGTTTTCACAATATTTCTGTTTAATGATATACGGTGTCTAAATATATATATACATGTACATGTATATATATATACATGAGTTATTATTAATAGTATTACATGTACCAGTACCTATATCTTTGTATTATAAAATTATCCGTTTTTTAAAGTTAACATTTTCCGTTGTATTTTAATACAAAACCAGTATAAAGTCACACATTGAGAAAATTCAGATGTTGGAATTGTTAATTTCAGTAGAAATATAGCTTTCCAATAATACTTGGGGGTTTGACCAATAATATACATGGAAAGACATGAGGTTCACCATGAAGTAAAAAATAAAATTACGAGAAAACAGACAAAATGCATACAATATTACAGTAAAGCAAAATGTACGTTCATTTCCGTAGAACTACCTTTTCTGATTATTTTATGATAATATAACTTTAGGAATTGCTAGAGTAGATGTTTAACATCTGAAATAATGTTAAATAAAAAAATTAATTAATCCTTCTAATTTTGACTTTCAATAGTCATATTGAAAAATAGCTTTGTGCGACTTTTTCCTGGTTTTGTGGGGACAGGTCACATAGCTTTCTAATGGTATGTAACTCGTGGGGTTTGATCATACATGTACATGAAAGACATAAAGTCTATCATAAAGTAAAAATTATAAAAATTGATTATCCTTTTAGATTTTGACTTCAAATAGTCATACCTAAAAAATAGCATTGTGCTACTTTATGCTGGTTTTGTATTGACAGGTAATTATGTCCACGCTGGCATACATGTAGGAGTGCCTGCGTTGTTACCGTGGGCCCGGCCCCTGCTATTCAACCCCACAGCGATCAGCTACATGTAGTACCCACAAATCAACACAGGCCACATTTCATGTTCGTTTTGGGCCGCATTCCCATCGGATCGTCCGCACATCGCAGAGGACCACTGATTACACCGACTGATGGTTATAAATTGACCAATTAGAAGCTGCCCCGCTTCGCTAGGGGTTTGGCGAGATCTGTTCAAAAATTAGCTTTACGAGTCGATCTTCTCCCCGCTAAAAACAGTCCGTCTACTTTTACCTCATTTGCAAAATAAATCAGATAAATAACTGTCCTGAATGGGGAAGCCGTGACGAGATGGTTTGTACACAAACTACAAATTTGAGGTCCAGGGTACGATAATCACATTCACAAGGGCACGGTGCTGGGGGGTGCTGGGGGGTGCTGTGGGGTGCTGTTGGGTGCTGTTGGGTGCTGTTGGGTGCTGTTGGGTGATGTGGGGTAATGTGGGGTAATGTGGGGTAATGTGGGGTAATGTGCGGTGCTGTGGGGTAATGTGGGGTAATGTGGGGTAATGTGGGGTAATGTGGGGTAATGTGGGGTAATATGGGGTAATATGGGGTAATATGGGGTAATGTGGGTGTTAATGTGGGGGTAATGTGGGGGTAATGTCGGGTGATGTTGGGTGCTGTGGGGTGCTGATATATACACACATATATTTTAATGTTTTAGCAAACAATGAATAATGAAAACTGTCCCATCTCAATTTTCAGAGAATGGCGACACTAGTCCTAATACTAGATACATGTAGCAAGAACAGATAGTCCTATACATGTAGATACAGTATGGTATCACAAAAGTAAATATATTAAGAGTGGTTGTTTATATGTACAGTGTATATGTGTACAGTAAGTTCAACCCACTTCATCATGTGCAGTCAGAATGTGATCTACATAACAAGAGAATTATTATGTCAATAGAGGGCTCTGTTCCATAACACTGGTCAGGAAGATTCCATGTCTAGGCTTTGTCAGTCCACACATACATAAACATGTACAATGTGATATACAGTGCAGAAGATTTCCACTCAGTACAATATCCACAGAACGTGGAATATCGTAGGAATTAATGCTGATTGAGTTTGATCATTTCAGAAGAAATTCAGTTTGTTATAATTATTTAGCACAGATTTAAGTCTAGAATCAAGGAACTTTGTAACAGTTTGCCGATGTAATATATGCACTTCTTAACAAAATACTTCTCCACAAAAGAACCAACTCTCTGTAGCTCTGGGAAGAAATCCAGAATGGCAGAGTAATCTTGAAGACCAATCAGCAAGCCTCATTCTTGATGTTTGTAAATTTACACTAACCAATGTGGCGGCTTTTCCCACTGAGATCACACAGGGGATCCTATCTTCAAATTAACAATGGCAGAAGCAGACATGATTTTATAAAACATCCCAGACAATTTTCTAAATGACTTAAATATTTTTACATTTCGGACAACAAGGGAATACTTTCTGGGTCATGAATCCATTGTTTAGGGCGGCCTTCAAAACAGGAGCTCAATGTTTGTAGGATAATAGATTTAGATAAAAGAAAAACAACTACTCCAAAGCTATGAATGATAAAGAATCAGAGAATGAAGTATTTTAGGTTCAAATCCTAACCTACATAAAAATAAGATAATTCAATTCAATTTTGATATTATAAATCTGCCAGTAGGATGAACAATTACAGCAGACAAAGTAATCGGAGACAATAAATGCCAGTACTAAAATGGCACTATACTTATCGAGCAATAGGTAGAAGCTAGAATTCTCAATATTTGTTCAAAAGTACAAGAACGTTGTGTTTGTCAAAAGAGGTTCAGTGAGCTAACTTTTTTCATTTATCTTGGAAAGGGGGCTGTTTTTGTGGACAATACTTTATTTAGATGTACAATGTAGCAATGAAAATGAAACCGAATTATGAAAAATTCACTAAAATAACCAGGGGATTTGAACTACATATTTGACATTTACTCCATACCATGATAGGCCTGAAATGGAGCCCCTCGATGTCCCCCCCCCCCCCCCGAAGACTCCTCTAGGTTCATCGAGGCCTCTTTAGGTCCCTGTCTAGGCTCCCTTGAGGCCCTCCCTCAAACCCCTCCCTATAGGCCCCACCAGCCTACCAGTGTTATGTGAATGCATCATTGACATTGGTGTAAAATCACAGTTGTAATTGCATGTAAGTCACACCATATAGTGCCAGGTCCGAGTGTTAGTATAATGGCTACTCCAATCAGGTAGTGTATATTTTACTGTGAGCCTCACTGATTGTAAACCATCTACAGCATCTAGCTCAGATAATAATAACCTGAAAGATTTATGTGAAACTTCTGTTTTTATGTTTATGAGCTACGTATACGTTATACATTAAGGTTCTGTTTGTACATTCTGAGTTATTCATCGTGGTGTTAAACAGCATGACTACATCAGGAGACATAAGATAGTTCATAGTTTTACTCTGGTTACAAAACCAGAACTGGCTAGGTTTAGAGTTACATAACATATTTAGTGGAACACTTCCTTAGTGGAAACTGTTGATTTATATTTTCTCCTAATTTCACCAGAGCACCAACTGATAGCAAAACTCTTGCCTAAGCTATAGGAAAGCTACATAGTACTAGTTTGAGCATCATGCAATATTCTTTTGAGTTTATTTTGGGGGGCAGAGATGATGATGGACAACAATATGGGACCACAAACTACATTTTATCTGTGGTGTCCTGTTTCCATTGGGTTGCTTGTTGCAGCGGTTGCTGAAACGTAGGACCCCATGCCTGGGGAACTGACTTTCCGACAAACATTAAATAAAATGAAATTAAATTTTAAAAAATGTACATATGGACGAAATGGAAATTATGTCTGCTTCATAAAACTTTGGCAATGGAAATAAAGCAGATTGGAATTTTGATTGGGGGGGCTTCTGCCCCCCCCCCCCCCTCCACTTTCCCTGAAGGTCCCCCACCCTCTCAATACGCCAGAGTCATTGTCTGAAATTTGTATTGCTCTTTGAAAATCCCTATCACATAATGATCCTTAATACAACTGTATAATCAATAGATCATATCAAAAAGAAGCCACATCTTGGTGAGTCCTTCGTTCTTATGCGATATATCCCCAAAATATGCTATAGTTCTGTACAATGTTGCATATTCATTAATACATTTACAAAATCACCTTTTACTCATGTGAAACCCCATTATGTCTCTGCTGTGATGCATTATTCAAGTATTGCATGTTACTGATTGGTTTGGCACCATGTATCTGTTTAACGAGCACACAAAGCTTGAAGACTGTGAACGGTGTGACGTAAATGTCACATTGTCGTCATCGAAGCCAGCAGGTGCAACCTGCTAATCTTGAAGAAAGAAACTGCCTAGGCTCTTTTCCTATCAAACATGTCATACACGTACATATACACGTCAACAATGGGACATAATTCAAAATGTATTATTGCACTACTTTTTGCCAAATGATGATACAGACCCTGATGGTACTGGTAGGCTATAACTGTGTCAACTTCCTTCTCTAAAACAATATGAGGAAGACATACATGATAACCATGGTTTTGTCCAAAATATACCTTAAAGAAGACTTAAAAGTGTGACAATTATTAACCAATTACACACAAACACGATTGAAATTAACGTTGTGTAACTGCTAAATCAGTAGCATGACAGTTATGTGTTATCTCAAAATGCATGATTGAGCC
>JAVCKS010014017.1:0-11672 GCA_032273685.1 Pteraster tesselatus
TACGTGTACGTGTACGTGTACATATATACCAGCGAGGCCTTTACCCAAATACCGGTATAGTACCGAACTATTTTATGGTTTTTATTTGAATTTTTAAAATTCAAAAAAATAATAATTCAAAAAAATTAAACAGCGTCCTCTTTTGTTTTTCAATATATTTCCGTTTGTAAGCAATATGAACGGCCGTGGATGGCGGTGAAAATGATGGTCAAAGCATGGTTAAAGCACAGTTGGTTAGGTTCTTCACTCGTCGGTCACACCATTTTTCCAACTCATCTACTGCCTGGCATGGCTACCAATCCCGCATTGCAAAGATATTTTGCTGTGTAGTATTTAGCAACACAGAATTTCCAAATTGACTCTCAGCGAGAGCCTAAAATCCCAACGAAAGAATGAATGTAGGCCTAGTGCAACCGTGCAACACATGTATGATACCATAAAAAGACAACCACACACAACCTATCTTGACTTATTAACACACAGGAATTATTTTTATAAAGAAAGTAAACTTCTCTATATCAATGCACGCGCTAAATCTAATGCAACCGTTACCAAACACGGTACAGTACACAAAATAACATTTTCAGCCAAAACTCTATGGATTTTGATTATTCAAACTATAAATCCCGATAACATTTCACAAAGTTTCAAGTTCCAGTAATATTAGGAACAAATACTGCCATGATAAAGTTCAAAATTTCTAAGCCTATTTGCTCAGGCGGCACTCCATTCAAACCAATTATAGGATTATTGGTGATAAGGATCTTAACCACCCAATAACTATTGGACTGCTGGCCAGGTTTCCAGACCGAATAGGATAAATTATAACCCGACCTGAGCCCTGTTTGTTCGGGTTAGGTTACAGTTTGATATGTTCAGGTAGATGATTTCTTTGGAAAGGAGAAGCTGAGGCAAAGGATCTACATGTATGAGTCCAAATTTTAGTAAGCAGAAGTTTATTGTTCGATCTCGTGGACTTGCGATTTGATTTGTGTGGTTTCAGTAGGTCCGATAAGTATGATGGGACATACATGTATGTTCTTAGTAGGCAGCCAATGTAGATCCTGCTGTATTGGTGTGATGTGTTCTCACGTACCAGGGATAAACATAACACTCATGACCCATGTTAGTTGGAAATCCCCACCATTCACCTTTATATCGATTATAAACAGAAGAATAACTGGTAAAAGAATCACTTACTTGTGCCTATCATCGCATGCCACTATCTTTATTCTGTTTAATGTTGCATTGCATTCCAACACTATTTCCTATGTGTAATTGAATTTGCAGCTCTCTTGCGTCTTTTGCGATTTTAACAGTAATTTCTAGCCACGAAAATATTTGCGTATACAGTACCTGAAAATGATTGAATATTCAGATGCCAATATTTTTATTTATTTCCTTTCAGCATGTTCCAATCTTCCCAAGAACAGTTTGGGCGAATTGCCCAGTACCTTTGTGTCGATAAGTTGCGTGACACCACCCGACACAAGGTGGTCGAAGAATGGACAAACGGAAATAATCGGCCGGAACAGCCATCCATTCTTTCTCACGACTGTCTCGTTTCAGACAAGTCGAAACATTTCCGTCATCACAAGGCTACGAGCTAACGTTTACGAAGTGCACGATCGTAATATGCACAGGGTGAGTTTTTAGTTATTATTTTTTCAATGAAATATTTTGGGAGGGTTCAAATTTCAACTTCTTTTTCAATTGTAGGTCAAGCAGAACAAGTTTCTGGTTCCCTGACTGACCCTAGCCAAATAGCGCTCACCCTAGCCAAATAGCGCTCACCCTAGCCAAATAGCGCTCACCCTAGCCAAATAGTGCTCACCCTAGCCAAATAGTGCTCACCCTAGCCAAATAGCGCTCACCCTAGCCAAATTGCGCTCACCCTAGCCAAATTGCGCTCACCCTAGCCAAATTGCGCTCACCTTAGCCAAATAGTGCTCACCCTAGCCAAATAACGCTCACCCTAGCCAAATAGCGCTCACCCTAGCCAAATAGCGCTCACCCTAGCCAAATAGCGCTCACCCTAGCCAAATAGCGCTCACCCTCCCCAAATACATGTAGCGCTCTCCTAGCCAAATTGCGCCAACGCCATAAAATTGTATGCCTTCCAAAATATAATAAAAACTGTTCCATAAAAACTATTTTAATTTGTTTTATGATTGCGAGTGCATGAATGCAAGTGCGGTCGTACGCACAGTACATGCTGCGTATGGCGATTGTGTGTAATTTGGAAACAGTCAATCCACATTGCAACGAACGCGTACTCGGTGCCTGTACATGCATAGTGTACAACACAGACCAACTTATGGGGTATTGCATTGTTCCACCTACATGTACTGTATACCTTTCTTTTCCCTCTTTCTTTACAAATTACCTTGTGGGGTACCAATATTTCTTGAGCCGACTTGTGGGGTATCATTATACTCTTTGTATTACCCTCTAGCTAGTACATGTAAGTCGGTGTGTGTCTTATTTTAATGTTTAGTGTTATAAACTAAATAAGTAAAGGAAAGTCTAAAAAGGAATTATATTTTATGAAAATTAAGCTCAGAAGTTGACAGCCCACTTTTGCAAAATGCGAAATGCAAGCTACATGTATCTAATGAATTATTAATGATTGGTTTTCATGACATCTTGACGGCTGTGTACTGTGTTTGCAAGGGACTACCCGTACATGTACCACATGTATACTGTCTGTATATTATACAGTGGGTGTGCGTGTGTAAACTGTATGTAAGCACATAATGTACACTGTACAAATACTGTACATGTACATGTACGTATACATGCCCAGTCACATTTTGTTTCAGACAAGGCTTCTTGAAACATTTCTCGGACTTTAAATATGATGGTTGCCGATGGTTGAAGGTCAAGTTGTGTTCAGAAATTGCACCCATTGTCGGCATACAACTTTGTCTTTCGGGAATTGAGTAAAATCTAAATGTTGAATCGTCTTCCTGGTTTGCGATCACAAGCCCCAACAGTGCAGTATAACCATTTTCAGGTTATTTCACGGCACAAGATTAAATTGAAAAACGATGACTAAACCATGCGGGAACATGGCTGTCGTACATTATATATTCCCGGCATATTTTTATGGGTAGTGCATTTTCGCAGGATGAATTGCATATATCCCGCGCTGCGGATAATTCTGACATCATAAAATAGTTCACTGACCAAAATGTTCATGTATTTTAATTAATCGCTATGACAGTTATCAAACGTATTTAACTGGTACTTTATTGGTTGTCTGCCCACAGGCAGACCTTGGCAACAACGGCATGTGATTTACGAAAAGGATTCCCAAATGTTTTAATGTATGGGACCATTGCGATCGGCCTTATATCCACCCATATCACGACTGTACTATACATGTACATGTATGTACATGCCCATACACGCACAAGTGTACAGCTACAGGTAGATGTTGCCAGCTATAGCTGCACTAGCACATTTCGTTAGTCTGGAATGCGACTTCAATATATATTATATACACGTGCATAAATGTACATGTGCGAGTACATACTATACATTGAGTGTGTTGACAATTTCGAGTCCATAATCAGACCATATTTACTGGTGCATCTATAGAACACCGCTGTTGTGTGAAATAAGTACCCTTGCTTATTTCTTCCTCCGGCTAAAAGACATGCCGCTATAAAATAGTATTTGGGTAGTTCCTGTCAAAAAAACCTCCAATACCTCTGAAACTTATTCATGCGATTGTCTGTTATCTCCATAGGAGAAATTGTTTCAAAGAATAAAAATTCACACTAGACCCAAAGAAAATTTAGCACACACACGAGTGACTCCTCGGTGATACCGCCGTTATGTGATGTCATAAAGTGTATGATGCCACCCACGGCCATCACAGGAAAGTCGCCGTTCGGAATTATAGAAAAATGACTAAAACTTTACCAACAGTTTTAATACATTTATGAATGAAATATTTTTTAACATTTCATCAGCATCTACTTAACCTATTACCAGAAAAGAACATCAGAATTGTGATTGATCTTTAAGCCTGCCTACCTATTTGTTTAGTAAGATAAAAACTTAAGATAAAATACATTTCCTTACCTTCGTATTCTAATTTTTGTTTAGCATGAAATAGGAAACAAGTATGTTTTTTCTACTAGGCTTTATGCAACTCTTCATGTGCGCCACGTGCGCCACCTGCGCCACCTGCGCCACCTGGACATCAAGGAACATGATTCCGTTATTAAAGATGCCTGCTAGGTGGCGTCAGGCGTATAAATCTAGTTTTAGAACAAGGGTGCATTTCTGATAATTGCTATTTTCCCTTTTTAGTTTTAGTTGCATGCCTGGATATATAATTGAGCTATTTTTGAAAACAGTCAATGTATGCAGTTTCTACAATGCAGATCTTTTCAGTCAGCACTAAGTTGAGAGATGTAACATTTCAGTTTGTTGAATTTCAGTCATTCTTTTCAAAGTTGGAAACAGCCCATAAGGTACAGTAATCAGTTTGTAAAAGTACTTTCACTAAATTCACATAAATCACTATCCTGAACATATTTTTGCATATACATGTATGATGCGTAAGGTCATTTACAGTTATTGTTTAGAACCATTCATAACAGTTAAAAAACATCACACCTGACGCTTCACTCCATTTCGTGGATTCACAGTAATGTAACTGATTATTTTACATCTGCAATCTTGGTCAAAATAACTTTTAACAAGAATGACCACAAAAGGTACATGTACAGTGTATACCGGTAGGGTATCCCCAGAAAAATGTCCCTAGTTGAAGCTGTTGTTTAGAGCTTTTCATTTTGTTCAATTTGCTATATTTATTTCAGCTTTTGTTATTCAGGGTAGCACCACCTAGTGAGTGACACTGCTCTCCAATGTGGCCCTGAGTTAAGCTTAATTTAAGATCTTAACAGATACAATTATTGCATAGTACATAAATGTATCAGATTATGGAAGTTTGTCATGCTACCCATAATTCATAATAAAAAGGTCTTAGGCTATCGCTTATTCAAAGAACAAAGATTGTTTTGATACCCTGTACTACTACATTATGGGCTTATGCATCAGTACATCATCTGAAATCATGGCACACCTTTTCAAGTAGGTGCGATATTGAATATCGGATGTTTGAATGTAAATCTATTCTCAGTTCTTAGAATTAGATAACCTACAGTGTAGGCTCCTCTAACCCCATTACCCCAACCCTACCTTGGCAAGTACATGTATAACATATCCGATAATTATCAAATATTTAATATTCTGTCAATATTGCACCTAAATGTACATTTTGTTTTTTGTTTTCTAACAAAACTACATAAAAACATAATTAAGCACCATTTCAAACCACATGGCCTCATATTGCATCTCTTGTTAAGGAGATACAAATCATATATCAGTAATGGGAATTTGTGTGCTTATGAACAGGCTAGTACCTCTTACATTATGGTACATACATGTATTTCAAAATTCAAAATTCTTCATAAGAAACATGCCCACCAATGATTGTGTTAACTCATAAATGTTTCATTGAATTCATAAGATCTACTGTAAGCGTAAAAATAACAAACATTTTAAATAAAATAGGTTTAGTTTTTATTTTTGCCATTTTTGTATGTAGAGTAAGGATATTTAGTTGTCGAGGGATTTACAACTGTGTATCATCTTTGTTTAATGCTTTTACATTCATTGTTTTTAATTCTAAAACGAAACCAAAAAATAAACAATGATTTGCCACACAACAATTTCATTTAAAGACATTTTGGTCCTTGATTAATTGGACGACTATTATAGCGAATGTCTGTGTCCACTCGTCAGACTTGAAAGTTTTTCTGTTATTTTTGAGTTCCTCCCATTTTGATTCTATGAAAAATATCACTTTAAATATCAGTTTACAAATGTACATGTATGTATGTTGAAGGTAATTGAAATTCGCAACATACAACACCATGTAGGTTGCCACAAAGTTTAGTGCTGATGACCGATAAAATAAAACAAAACTTTGTTGTCTGATACAAACAGTTTTTGGTATTTCTTTGTTTACCATAAGGTACATGTATATCATTAGAAAGCTGAACAATAGCCTTAGAGTTACATCGATGGAAGGTATACATGTAGTTTTAATAACTCCATGGTATAATTGTTTATCAGCATAAAGAAAATAGCCCAAACTCTTTCAAAAAGGTCTGACCGAAGGTTATATCCTTTTTCTCTGACGGTGAACAAATAATCCTTTAAAGTTATCAACTGTTTGTACAGCACACATGTACATGTATCAGTCAGTTTATCTAGGTTTAAATTGGAAGTAGCATAAATGACTTGTAACCTATTCATGTCAATTTCCGTAATGGCCTATCACGTTCTATTATAGGATGGGAGTTCAGGCTTATACCCCTTGATAGGCCGGGTTGTTCATGTACACGCATGTAACTTTCCGGCACATAAGCTGCTTTCCTCTCATCTCTTTTCTCTCTAAAGAATTTGTGGTTTTATAATTCAATGGGTGGATTTGGTAACACTCTCTGTACAGTCAATTTTGTAATGGTTCCAGCAACACGCACTGAGGCTATTCATGCTAGTAAACATGATTTTTTTGGGGTAAACAAAGATTGCTTTGGTTGTAATAAACTGTAAGTAATTAGCGTTAGCTACAAGGTGGTGTAAAGAATATTTTGATTGGTTACTCTTTTTTTTGCTGCACGAACATAACATTTTTTCTTATTCAATTTTTCTCATACATGAGTCAATAAGGTAGTTGCCAAAATGGAAAAGCAATGCTTATATTAGTTTCTAACAATGCTAATGTGCAATAATATTAATCATTTCTCTTAGACCTTAGAGTGGCTAACGATAGCGTACACGTGCAACACGCACAATGTACCGTTACATACAAATGGACACTGGCGTTGAATAGTATTCTTTTTGCATACATTCGTATCTGTGTTCCTTTTATGTTCAAGAATGCAAGCATTGTATTGTGGGTAGGTCTTAAAGTGAAGCTGCACTCTTGTTTTAGTGCAACATAATTTCCATCGGCTCAAAAGTACATGCAATGGTAACTCAGCGTTTAGTGGTATTTTCAGTATCAGTATGTACATGTGTACATACATTTAGAAAAAACAAGTTCTAACTTCAACTGAGCAAAAAATTATATTTTGGTAACTTGCGTTACATAGTTCAATTACACCAAGTTACACCCATTCATCATCATTACTCGGCAAGGCAGGCGACCACAAGCTTTCTCCATGCACAGCCATTTGCAAGTGTGACTATCTGTTCTACCTAGATCGTGCCTTCGTCATAGCCCATCACACGTTGGATGTTGGATAAATAGGAGGTGCGTGGACGACCAGGCATTCCTTTTGCCAAGAGGTGGTATGTAGAGGGTATACCTTCTAGAAGGTTCTTCTTTAGGAAGGCGAAGGATGTGCGCAATGAATTTCAGCTGGCAGTTCCTTACACTGAGGATAAGGGGTGCAGTGTTGGTCAGGTCATAGATGGTGGTGTTAGAAATGTGGTCTTTCCACTTGAAGCGTAATCCTGCAGCAGGAGGTAGCAAAAACATTGATTTTGCTTTCCGTGTCCTGAAGATAAAGAAGGATGGTCATGCAGGTAGTGTGGAGAATTTTTTTACTTTCGCCGAGATGGATAGTTGGGGACTTTTGCAGAGATGTTCAAGCAACCAGAAAGCACACCATGCTAATGCCAAGCGTCGCTTAAGGGCGCCTGCAGCAGATGCTATCCTGGAGCCAAGATACTTGAGGTCGGACACATGATTGATTGGTTTATCATAGACTTTGGGAGGGGATGACAGTTAACAGTCATGTACTCCATCTTGGATACTCTAATTTTGAGGCCAAGCCGTTGGGCTACTGCAGCGGTGTTAGACAGCTGGGCCTGTGCCCTGGGAATAGAGGATTCCAAAAGGGCAATGTCTTCGGCAAAATCCAAATCATTTAACACCTTCGCTGGATAGCGTCTGGAGCGGCAAGAATGTGTTCCGATTCATAAGTCAAGATCTGTGGCCTTCTTCATTAGGAAGTCTACTAACTTTATCAATAGGGATGGAGCCAGGACATCACCTTGTAGAACTCCTGTGGAGACGTCAAAAGGATCAGAACTGTTTCTGTCTACCATTACCACAGCTTCTAGAATTCCATAGTGTGTTGCAATACTGCGAACACGACCTTTCTGTTGATGACCCTTCTTGAAAATCCATAAATGTAACTGTGAGAGAAAGCTGATCAACTTGGAAACCATTCATGATTCCTCGGGGGAATATGGATCTGCTAAGGTCTCCCTTCTTGGGTAGAGGACTGATGATACTAGTTGTTCATAGGCTGAGAAGTGAGAGAGTGTTGTATACTTGTCTGCCATTGCATATGTCTGCCAATGCATCACCACCGTTCGGAAGCGCTTTGATTGCACTTTCGAGACCTGGAGCCATGTTGTTTCTCATTTGGTGAATAGTTTCAGATCCTTCATCTGCTTTCTTAACATAGCAGCCTCATCTACCTTTTATATGACTTGTTAAAGGCTGAAATTAAGCTTCCTCCATCTTCCTTTGGCCTGTTTTGATTTAGAGACTATAAATATCTTCTTTTGGCCTCTTCCCTTTCTTTATTGAGTTGGTGGTTATACCTGTCACCTAGGTCGGCATGCCACATGGCCTGTGTTTGCCAAGTACCTTCTCGGCTACCTGTTCGACTACCTGTTTGACAGCATGTTCAAACTGCTGGTACCTCTGAGTAATTGGTCTAGATGTGTTGTTGCATTGAAGGGTTTCAGATCTGTGAGTTTCAAATGGAATTGTACTCTAGTAGAGGAATCTTGCAAAGTTCTTCTTCCAGTAGAACTTTGGTCTGTTGCAGGGTTTCCCCTTGGAGGTTTTTAGGCTGCAGGCGAGCAAGATCCTGATCACCAATCCGGTGATTAGAGTCTAGTTCCACTGATCAGAGTCTAGTTTCACTAAATTGTATCCTGCAGTTCCTCAGGGGGTTAAACCACTTGCTATTTATTAAGATGTGATCTAACTGATGTATCGACCCAGTCGGGTGCATCTATGTCCACTAACGTCGTCTAGGTTGGGAAAACCTCATCAGTGCTGGGCGGAGATTGTGCTCCTCGCACATGCTCACCAGTCCCTTGCCATTGTTGTTTGTTGTAAACAAAGTGGCATTCAATAACATCAGGATGAGTTACATGGCTGTTGGTTCTAAATCTAGCATTGAAGTCCCCCATGACCAGGTGGATGTCATGTATTTTAACCTGCTCCAGATGATTTTGTAGGGTATCGTAAAATTCAGTCTTGTCAGGAAGCACACTTTGTCAGGGTGGTTGTCACTGTAAGCTTGGGATTTCCATAAAAGATAGCAGTGATAATCCTGTTAGATATGGAATTTGGAAGTGTTATAGACAATAGCAGGCCCACACCACCTTGTCTCTGCAAAGTCAGAAGCTGACCTTATCGTCAGACCATAACTCTCTTATGGGGTTGGTAGTGATGAGATTACTAAGGTATTTCTGACTGATTAACAAGAGATGGGCAGTCTTACAAGAAATAGGTCATTGCTCATTGCTCATTGCTCATTGCTCATTGCTCATTGCCTTTCATAAACTGCTGGGCAGACTAAGCGCGCACAAAGAAAACACAAGCCAAATTTTTTTCTGGATTAATATTGTTTGACTTTCTCTCTCCCCTTTTCACGACTACCAAAATTGTTTTTATAAACTGCAGGATTTTTCTCTCTGTCAACTCCAGATTGCAATTTTGTTTTTAAACATTCACTATTGATGGATATAAATATTTATCCGATCTGGAAAAATGGTGCGGGTAATAAGAAGGCAAATTGGGTTAACCCTGTATTACCCACCATCAGAATAAATAGTGTATAGATTTGATTAAAATCCTTTCAAAATCATTGAAGCATATTTGCTACAAAAGTAAAGCTTAAACTGCAACAGCTACTACAAGAGAATTTCAATTCATAAAAGTTAGCCGGTTAAAAGTAAATACCGCATTATTTTGTTTGTTAAAAAAAAACATCGATGTTTAATAAGAACATCTGTTAAGCTTCACCTAGAACTCAAATAAATTAACATAACGGTATTTGCTAATATACTGGCTAATACTAACTATGGTAGAAAGTTTGTGTACATTATTGTATTTTGAAATGTCAATTTAGGAGTTAGATACATAATAAGGATAATGCTGTACGTGTAATGCAGGTCGAACATTTTCACCGATCGTGCCCCAGCTGGTGGAATTACCCATTTACACTCAACGATATTTACCAATGTATCAAGAAACAAATTGTCTCAGAACAGCATATTTAGCTATTAAGGTATAATTAGCTACACTAATTGCTCTGTTTGTGTTCCCAGGTGTCACCCATAGGTCAAGTCATTTGTTCATTCCGTGACATCTTGACGATGCCCGACAATAAGCTGGTCCGAGACATACTTGGTACTGATGGTTCGCCTATCGGTGGCAAAATCACCATGCTTCTTTGGGAGGTACATGTAAGTTGTTTCCTTAAGCCTGACACTCACAGGAGGAATGGGCAGCATACTGGCCACAGAGAAAACTGTGGCATGCAACCAAATATGTTGAAGGTTTACTGAAATAGAAAATTGTTTGGCATTTTGAATAATTCTGTTATGTACACACTAAGTCAGTGTTATTTTTCTTGTAAGAAGATTTGTAAGTGGATATTTCCTTGTTTTTGTAAGTGTAAATCATTCATAAACTGCATCACTGCACCACAATATGCCAGAGTTGTAGACTCAAGTCATGTGACTTGGACTCTAATCGGACTCGTCGCTATTTTTGTGACTTGACTTGACTTGGACTTGCAAAAAATGACTTGTTGCTAACGCAAGTCAGAAGCTAGTTGAGCGACCTCATAAACTAAATGCAAATTCATTGATGGATTGCAGGAATCTCGGCGAAGGTGTGTTAAAACATTATCAAAGCGGACTTTGATTGGCTTCGTTCGACTGTGGTATGCCCTGACTGGAACAAATACCGTACAGCCGTACAGTACACGATCTGTAGGCCTACTTATTATGTGAATTATGCGGAACTACTGTCACTGATATGACTACCGGTAATCATTTTGTGTGGTATCAACCAGTCAACAGAGCGATGCATTGGTGAAATGTTTGCCACCCAGCGAGACACCATCAAGTCTGGACTTGGGAATACAGCCTGGGTTTTAGCTACAGATGATATTTGGTCAGATCGACAGATGAGGGGATATCTTGTTGTAACTGCCCATCCCGTTGAAATCGACAACTTTTATATCAGTCTGAAGTCATTCTTGCTTGCCTGTGACCGTTTTACAGGGTTTCATACAGGTAAAAGCAGAAGTGATGTCTTTGAGGCCATATGCGATGGGTTTGCGATCAAAGCAAACTTGATATCCTGTGCCAGCAATATGAAGAAAGCGTTCACTCTGCTTTCAACAAACAGACTAACAAGAAGAATCCGACGCTAGTGAGCCAAATGATCTGGATGATGGAAGTCTACGGAAGGAGTTAAATGAAGAAGCACAGGAAAATGTGGATCTGGCTCTTACCAGCCTCCTGGGAGCAACAGTTTCACTGCCATAAGCCCACCGCACACTTTACAATCCGACCACGATCCGACCACAATCCGACCA
>JAVCKS010014071.1:0-15430 GCA_032273685.1 Pteraster tesselatus
TCCCCCTCTCCTCTCCTCTCCTCCCAATCTCCTCCCCCTCTCCTCCCCCCCTCCTCGACTCCACCTTATCTGGTATCTTCCCAATATCCCCGGACAAATCACAATCTCCCCGAAAAACTAAGATGTCTTTGCAAAGGTAACGTAATTGTCTTCGTCGTATTTGCAAGAGTTCTCTGCCGTTGCTAAGAAATGACACCGAGGCCCCGACGAAGGCGCACCGCCGGGGGAGAAGAGGTTCGCCGGCGTATAAGGTCAACAGACGGGCCCTCACGGTCCAAGGTCTACCCGGCTGAATGTTATCGCATCTATGCATAATTATGACTTGATATCCTTCAATGGGTTTGTACAGGTCCCCGTATCAGCCCAAACTCAGGGTTCAGGGAGGGAGAAGGGGGGTCAGGTGGTGCAGCGGTCCCGGGTACGAATCCCTTGGGGGCTAAGGTGAATTTGGGTCTTCGATCCCTGCCTTATAAACATTGTGGGTTTCCCTCCCGCCTCTGAACCGTCTGTATATGCTCCAGTGGGCACACGATCAGCAGCCCGTGAAGCCCAAAATTCTTTAGGATCTTGTGGTCCTCTGCAAGAAATAAAAATAGTAACCGTTAGATGTGAGTGCTGATTACAAGTGTTGCTTCACAGCACCAGTACCTCTGGGTTCGTGATTGATGGGGAAGCTCTCTCATAAAGGCCCCGTTGACCACGCCACGTGTGACTGAGATGACGAGAATTGTACGCCAGATACTGGTCGGTGTGGTTGGTGTGGTTGGGCTTCCCGTGTTTACCAGCGTCGAAACGGCCGTTGGAGTTAGGAGGGGAGGGGTAGGCATAGTATAGTCTAGCATAATGTGTTTAAAGCATCATTTTACAGCAAGTTTCCGTGAACCAAATTGACCTTGTGGGTTAAACTATAGATTTGTAACTACACGTACAGATCTGTACGTCGTCGAATCCGACGACGTTATTGTTGGGGTGGGTTTTTTGTAATAAACTACCATTGATGTTTTATTATCTATGCATTTTTATTTTTCAAATAGAATATTTGTCTATGTCATAACAAACTATGACACGCCTAATAATTGTCCTTTTACCAAGTAGGAGAAAAAATCACGCGAGCTTCAGGCTTCGTTTTAGAGTGAGCCCTCTATAGCCGTTTATTATTATCTCTGTGCCTGCCCGTCTGCCTTATTGAATTAAGTCGTCTGGGAATGAGGTTGCCGATAACATGAATGATAAATGAGCACGTGTTTCGTTGGGCCATTGCTATTGGTCGGTTTTGTTAACCGCGCGATTTATCTACACTTAAACGTTCTGTTTCGTGACCAGACGAAGTTACGTTCTCAGAGGTGTGTATAACCCCCCCCCGCCACTCCCCGTTATCTTCTGAGGAAAATCAACGAGGCCAGGTTGGTACCGAGCAAGGCAATCCACAAAATATCCCGAATTACGTTGGCCTGACAAAAATAGGCTTCATTTTAATGTTCAAATGAACCTTTTGAACAAACTGTAATAATATATCGTGTTAGTTTGAAAAAAACTCCGTAGTAATTTCGCATTGGTATTATTCAAGTTGAATAAATAGCAAAGACTGTATACTGACAATCCATGCCGAAGCGAAGAGAGCGCGCGACAATTGTTATAAGTAGAGTCCCTGTATAACCAGAGTTGCGACAACCTAAGATTTGAAGGCCATTTTGTTTCCACCGAACTCGGGAAAACCGGTGCATAAACATAACTGAGCACATGTATTCATCGTGCGCAGTGGAATCAAAATGGCTATATGGCTGTAACATTTGCACCCTCATGTCGCAACTCTAGTTATGCAGGGACTCTAGTTCAAAGCAGCGTCGTGAAAGTAGGTTTGGGTCAGATCAAGAAAAGGGCCACGGTAACATTCGAGCAGAGATAGATGCTTGTAGAATAATGAAATTCAATAAAATGACAACCGCTGATGATTGCTAGAATAGTATAATGCGTCGCTTTCTTTTTTAAGATTAAACATTCCGTGTTCTAGGTATAACGGCCAAAATTGTAACTTACCTTCTGAAACTATCATTACAATAACGAAATCGTTTGTGCGTGCATGAAATTGTCGCGCAAGATTAAACATTATGTTGATGTTATTATTTAATGGGATTTTTATTCGGCAATTTGGCGATTTCCCCAAGCCATCGACGTAGAATTTGTCTCAAAGCTCTTGCATCAAGCGGTAAGATCGTATAGAACACTGTGTTTAAAGGGACGCACAGCTAACGGCAGTATCGTTGCTTGTCTCTATAGTCTGGTGGGATGTTTCCTTGAAATAATTAAAATACCGCAGTGTCATATGCACGAAGCTAAAGAAAGATCCCTAGCCCACTATCCTTAACCCTATAATGCACATTACTTTCCAACGGCCGCGTCAGCGTGATTCAAACGCGTGCGGCAGTTCTGTCGGGCAGCATACACGGACACCGCCATGAGATGGTAAATTGATCAACAAAGAACGATGTCTTCTAAAGCGTGAAACGGGACAAATATATCATTAAATGAAAACACCGGAGTTAAGAGATAATCCTTCCTTCCTTCCTTCTTTCTCTTCCCTTGTTTGGAGGGGGTTGATAGAGTTTCTAACATCACACCACAGTGGTCTATGTCGTTGGCGGATACCACCTTAATATAGGCTCACCACAAGGGGTTATGTATCGTGAGAGGAAGGAGTTGCGGTGTTTCATGATGAGAGGAAAAACCCCAAGACCCGCGAAAACACCACGAGGATCAGACAAGGACCGTGAAACCAAATTCGAACCCGCCGGTCTCCTCCAGTGGTAAAGGCGAGGAAAGTACGGTTCCACACCCTCCTTCCAGCACTTCGTGAACTGAAGGTGGTCGCGGCAAGTTTCACCGTGGCAAATAAACACCAGCGGATGTATAGGATTTGAGCTTGGAGGGGGCGGAATACGACTAGAAGGTGGAACACGAATGAGTCATAAGCAGTTTTAGGCTAGTACGCAGCGCAGGCCCCACACGCGTATTACGTGTAGGCCTATCATTTTTGTATGCACAAAATTAGTTACAATCTACCTTTGAGAGCTGCTGATTCCACTCATGTCCTGTCCGTTAAAAAACATCCGTGCACTTGAGGAGCTTAAACTATTCGTGAGATTAAAACAAAATCAAGTACCAAACGTAAACACAAAATTGAACAGAATTCAAGGTCTCTTACTGATGCAACTGTCACACGGCGCGGGTAGGAAGACCCCTGCCCAAGGCCACGAATAATGTTATAGCACGGCGGTAATTTTCGCTCGTGCAATTTAATATTTGATAGAAAATATCCGGTACAATCCGATATAGTAGCGATCATCAACTGCCTTCAGAGAAGAGACACACCCTTTAGTACAGTAATAGATATCTAATTGAAAATTGGGTACCGGTATCTGGTAATCCCATAGCACTACCGGATATTAGACCACTGATTTCAAGTTAAGAGAAATAATTGTACAGATACAACAGTTTTGCCCTCGTTATATATTCGCTTCGAAATAATAATTATGCGAAAAAGTATTTTCTTGTCAAAATTATCCGTGGATTTGCATCTGTCGTGTCCGTGTTGTATCATTTAAAAGGGCAAAAGTACCAAATTATCAAGTCACCGTTTGCAATAATATTATATCAAGGCGTAATCGGTTTGAAATCGAACAGTACATCTTCAAATGCTGTTCTTCTCTGACACAAGATCTGACCACAGATCTTCGAATCAGTGCATGCAAGTTCATAATTAATTTGCCTCTTTCTAGTAACACGTGATTCAATGTATTATGAACTAATACGAGGGTACGTACATGTACATGTACGTAGGCCATATACAACAAAAATATTGAGCGCCGTTTTCTCTAACAAAAATAGTGCAAAAATGGTTGGCGTTTTTATTCCTATATTTTAGGTTTTTCTTCCAATCGAGATCGTTGAAATAGTGTATAATTATCAGTATAGCAATGTTTGTTTCAGTATGTACATGTAATATTTCTTAAGAGGATTAGACCGAGGTACTTCGAAGGGTCGGGAGGAGACGGTTATAACATCTTCTTGTTAATATTGCCTTATTCACAGCATGCACCGAGATGTTTCTTTTTGATAAATAAAACCTTTGACCAGGTTCGAGTTTAAGTGTAAATATTTTCTCCCTGGATCAGGACGGTGTGCAATACACACCTCTTAACGCCGGCTCAATCCCAGCCCCGGTTGTCGTGTAACGCGAGATCGCTGACGTATGTTGCCCAATTCTTGTCATCGTTGGACAATAATCGGTAACCATGGCAACGGCAGGTACCGTGAACAAAAAAAAAGAGCAGCTCGGTAGTGGGTGGCGAACATTCATTACAACGCGCTGTAGATGATGGGGAAGAGCAATAGATAATGCATAGATATTATCCGCGCGCGCCGCGTGGTCGACGGCGAGAAGTTGTTTCTTGGAACGTCCCTTGTACGCGATGTACGTCATCACCCCTCTCCCCTCTGTCCTGTCATTGTTTAAACACATTGTGCAATCTTTAATTAGTGATAGGTTGTCTTAATCTGATCATAGATTACCGGTTTCGCCCTGTATGCCTTAATTTATCTTGATAATAATTGATCTTTAAAGGGAAGCTCTGTATAATATTCTGATCGCCCCCCGCGCCCCCCTCCCCCCAAAAAAATACAAATACTTTAAAGATATACTAGGCTGTCTGGTTTCACTTGAAAGGTCAGGAAAATTTGTTGTTTGGCATCTAATATAATATAATGGCACGGAAAATACCAATCACGGTATTGCTACAGAGACCTTTACCCCGTTAATTTATGTTGACAAGAAAATACGCTGTAACGACCCATGGATGGATATGTTTCATGGCATTTTTAAATGAATAACACGCCTAGATACAATTATCAATTCGACATCGATCAAGGGGAACATAGGGCTAAAGTGCATTTTTAATAAAATGTATTATTAGGCCTATGGTATTAGTATAAAACGGACACTTTTTCAACACACACCATTTATCCAAGGGTGTCTGATTAAGTCTGATTTGATCCATTACGCCCCATTTGTAGACTAACAAAGACTGTGCCGTCTTGAGCAAAGACTACAATGAATATCGTGTGGGGTGGGAGATGGCATGAACAGCAGAGCGCTCTCCTCTTTTATAATTTGGTCCCAACTTGACTGTCGTGAGTTCTAATCCACGAGAGGGCCTCCCTCAGCCCACCCAGCTAGAGTCCCTTCATAACCAGACTTCCGACATAGAGGGTACAACAGTTATACCTACGTAGCCATTTTGATTCCACTGCGCACGATGAATACGTGTGTCCTATTATGTTTATGTACTTGTTTTCCCGAGTTCAGTGGAAACAAAATGGCCTTCAAATTTTAGGTTGTCGCAACTCTGGTTATGAAGGGACTCTACAACCAGCTGTAAATGAGTATAGCTTGTCTCATACAGAGAATAGGCGAACAAAGATGGCAGAAATGAACGGGCCACCCACGGGAAACCTAGGAAGTACGTCACTCTATACTGACATCTACCTCCAATGCTTGGAACAGGCAAGGAACACGACGAGGTGGAATATCATGTTCACGTTATGATCACCGTAGTTGTACAGCACTAGCAGTATATGTAGCAAAGACTGTATTGAAAATCCTAAATGTAAATCAATGTACAGTGCTTGTTTAGACGAATGAATTTGTATTCAATGAGTTGCACGAGAACGTTGGAAGGTCATGTAATATTTTACAATGAGGACCAGAGAGGAATGGTAAGCAGTTGTTGAAACACAACATCGCCATGTTTTTGGTTCTACTAATAGTATAACATATGATGTCCCTTTAGGGCCACCATAGTAACAGGAGGGGATGGGGATGGGTTAAGGTTGAGGGTTGTATGTGCACCTCTTCCCCACCCCTCTAAGCAGATGGAAAGATCATTCCTAAAGGAACCGGATTGCGAGTTAATCCCCTCTCACACCTCCTAATTTGCATTCCGGTTCAAAATAAAAACCTGCCGTCCCTGCCAATTAACTAAGCGACGCGAACCAATGTTTCTTTTTCACTTGGCCGTGACGTAACGAACGATGCGGCGCGATAATGATTCGATTTCGTAGTAACAAAAGATGCGGCTCTGTTGTATATCCTGGCCCTCCGGTGGTCACGTTTCTTGGAGAGGGCAATATTGACTGGGCGATATAAACAACTTCACCGGTTCAAGAAAAGCAAAAAATTCGATTGATTTTCTAATTTGAATGTGGTTTGTACTTGTTCGAGAATGGTTCGTCTGTTCGGTCAACGAATTATTAGTTTTCTACAATATTTGTGACACTGAGAAATAAGCACAGTTTGGGAATCGCAAACTGATGTATACTTGGGTTAATCTGAATAATATGGTAGAGGGAACGGGGATCAGCAAACATCAGGAAAATAGTCTTTTTCAAGTTTTCAAGGGTAAGGACTTCGTTAATATTCACGAATGGGTTCGGGTTATGATTTGGGAATTAGCCTTTACCATAAACCCTGATCGTAACCCTAACCTGTTTTCATTCAAGTCTCTACCATTGCTTGTTGTTTATACATTGACAGGCTTGAAAAGAGACAATTTTCTTGATATAGAGCGGTTTGATAGATCACATCTTCCCTCTACTGAATACGTATACGGCCTGCAGAAAAACGAATCGGATCGGTGCTGCAATTTATCGCCATGTTAAGTCATGAACGTACTGTTCCTTATACATGATTATGTAATTTGTATCGAAAGGTCACCTTTGGCTGTAACACCTCAAACTATGACAATTGTGGTAGACATTGGGTCGGTTTATCCTAATCTCGTGACTGCCTCTAAGACGTAATCCAAGCGTTTAGAAGGCCGTTGTATAGGTTCACCGTTCCACCATTGAACAGCATGTCTTGTTACATGTAAATTAATTTTGTGAGACTGATGAGGTCGCATTTTCATTTTGGAGCTTAATTTTTACACCGGACGCCCCTTCCTGGGTAGGGTAGAAAAAGCCACAGTTTTAGTGGTCAGAGGAAAGCCCCGTCAACTGGGGGAAATCCACGAACAATTTAAGCTAATGACCGATACCTAATTTACATGTTGGCACCAGCGGGACTCAAACCCAGGAAGGCTAGAGAATAAGTACCGCGGCGCCATCTATAACCCCGACAAGTGTGCCACCTATTAGCCGTATCCTTTGCTACAAGTCAGCTTCGAAAGATCGACAGTGATGGTAAGCGTTCTGAAATTGCGGAAAATCGCCCAATCGGGCGGAATGATCCGCAGATTATGTTGTTGTCATTGGGAATAGGATATTGCCGACGGGACACAGTGTCACGTAACCCGATCAACGTGCTCAGCTGTATAACCACCGTGCACTATGGTGACCCTGAAGGGACATCACATACAACAAATATCTTCGCGAATGTTTGCGATGTCGCAATGTTATCACAAATATCTTGTGATTTGTGATGTCCCTTCAGGGCCACCATAGTGCACTATCACTAGAATACGCGTGAATAACCGGGTAACGAACTAACGACCCTTCCGACGCTGACTGCAAGTGTAATAAGGTCAACATAAACGCTGAACCCAATGTTCGCAATACACCATTAATTAATTATGGTGAAATTACTAACGTGTGGCGTCAGCTGACGTGACAATTGGTGAAAACAATCTTCACGTATGCGTGAAATAGTTTCCTTTCGCGAAAACAAAATCCATTTCAAAATAATTGGGGGTGGGAGGGGGAGGGGGAGGGGGAGGGGGAGGGGGGGTTGGCGGCAATGAGTCGGAAATTGACCGTACTCGTGTATGGTTCCGTTTGGACCATAGGCCTATTTGTAATGATCGAAAACTCTAATAACAACATTAAATTCAACATTTAAGCATAATGTGAAATTATAATCGGTAGGTCTGTAACTCATGTTTGTTACGTTCCCTGCTTAGCGTACTGGTTGAACCACTAAGTATTACCTGCCGTGGGGGAGAGAGCTCGGTCTCTATACTGACTTCACCAAAACCGAAATATTACCAAATTGCAACTTTACTGATTTTGCCTTTTATTTTGCGGTGATGACACGTCACGATTACACAACAAAATGCGTTCTTGCACACAGTGGTCAAGCAAACCGAATTCGAGGTTCGCTTCCGTGCACCGTAACTGAACGAGATTCCCTCATACGTTCAGTGCTTTATTCCCATTTCGTGGCGATTGCTCACCGCATTATGTTCTATGAACTAAAGGAATAGATAAGTGTTACTGTGCCGGTGAAACCTAATTATACGCGCGGTGGGATGGATCGCCGGCAGGAGATAGACGGACGGTAACCCTTTTACCAGGTGCAACGAACGGCACAACCAGCACACCACAGCATTGGCGATGGGAACAGCCCATGCAGCCGCGGGGGCGGCCTCTCAGTGATCCGAACCATAAACTACATCACGCGGAAACAGGAACACGCTGGCAATATTGAGAATGCCAGAATGCCCCCTTACCTGTTTTTGTTTAAAGAATACTAGATGAAAGAAACGCCAGCAAAGATTTTGACAGCTGGGGCAGATAGCGGCCGTGGAACGGTGGGAATGGGCCGGGTATTATTTGCACGGGGTGCGGTGTAAATCGGTATTACGAGGAAATGCAAATGACGTCCACTCCTCGTGTAGAGACTTATCGAAACAGTCGGCTAAAGGGGATCGGGTAATACCGGGTTCGAAGCTGGGGGAAAATTTGAGTTTTTAGGTTCTACACAACCTCGGAAGGTGCCCCCCCCCCCCCTTCCAGGAAATTTGCCGGAGCTTTTCTTGTCAACAGGTATATGTTGGGCCCCGAACGAAGTAAACCGGCCCAGCTAAGACACCCGGTCAGCCGCCGGGGAGGTAACGTTGGCAGATAAATCGGATTCGATTTCGCTGAACCGACGAAAAATAACTTAATAGTGGTGTGGACATTTTTCATGCTGGGGCGAATGTAACGAATATAATAGTGATACATGTACAAATATGAGGATTGTGTGAGGATATGGCTTCGACGCGTGTAACTGGTTAATTATTTGGTTGCCAAGGTTACAAAGCTGTCATATATCTGACTGGCCAGATATATGAGTTTCCATAGTGTACATTTTTAGCGGTTTACAACATACAGCTTTCGATGATAGCTGATAACTGATGACACCTACTCGGTGTACGGCCATACAACACGTCGATCGGAGACTAAGCTAAGTTTGGGGTTTGGGGGAAGAATTGGTTCATTACGATCCACTCGTTTGAAAAAAATCACACAAGTAACTAAACTCGGAAAAGCTGCGTCACGCTTTCGAGAAATAAACGGATAAAGGCGCCAGTTATTCTGTGCACGTTCGTGTATATTGTTACATTTTAGAGGGCAGTAGATTCCCGTGTAAAATATATACCTTCTTAAGTTTCGTACACGAACCGGTAACTGTGACGCTTACGTGGGCTGTCGCCGTGTTGGCATTGGACACGACTGTGTCATCGCATTTCGTGTTAACGTTTTGGCGTGACCACCATGTACCAATTCACCCCCGTGACGTCACTGGAATCGTTCCGGCGTGACGAAAACAAGATGGCGTCAGCTGGTGAATTGTGACCACCAGTCTACTGGAATCTTTTTGGGCGTGACGAAAAAAACACAAGATAATTCCAGTTAGTCAAGCGCGCCCACCAATTCACCCCGAGTGACGTCACTGGAATCGTTTCGGCGTGACGGATACAACATGGCGTGACTTGGTGATATGCAACCAGCAGCAATCCAGTTGGTAAAGAGATTAGTGGTTAATTAATCATGTACATTGTGACGTCAATACGGCAGACAGGGCAAAATGTCATAATCATTAGGCCGTCTGAACAGGTCGATTGGCACACTATTAATAGAAAAAATGCATGTGTATCTCCTCTGACATAGACACAGGTACACATTGCTACACACAGTGCCCCACAACACGACCGCTATTCGTTATTTCAACCAGTTATAGCCAGTGCCACCATGTAAGAAACTTGGAGTAGTTTTGCTATCGATCTTACTGATCATACAGTGTCATCACCGTACGTTCGTTACTCTTTTTTACTAATGTAACTCCCGGGTGCGAATCCCATGTGAACTTGGGTTTCGGTATCTGCCTAACCCCGTGGATTTTCCCCCATTTATTGGGGCTTTCCTCCCACATTTAAATCCGTGTAACTCTTATTATAGGCCCCCTGATATTTACGTTCGTGTGGTGCGGGCTATCAACGTGTGTAAAGTACCTGCGTCTTTCGAAGCACACTGGAGGCTAGGTCAGTATTTAGTATAATGCTGAAAATGAAATGCAAAACCTTAGTATGTTCCTATTTTTCATAATAATTTCCTAATCTGCCAAAATGTAGTTGAAAGGCGCGTCCATCCGTATTTTCGTAACAGATTGGCTGGCGATGACGCTGACGTCACCTACTGTAAATTGGCAAAACATCAATGTTGATTGAGCGGAAATTTAGAATTCCCCTTGAAAGGTCTGTTGCGAATGTGTTGATTCGGACGCGTACTGCTGTGGCATGAAAATTTCGTGGAGAGGGGAGCATTCTGAAGTCATGTTGATCAATTGGGGTCGACACGTAAAGTAATTGGATCGCTAATGGACAACTCGGCGTATCGTCTAGAACTGCGGGAGTCTGTATAGTCGCGGCCGTCGAGACAGGACAATCGCTCGAACTCGCTGAGGAGTGGGTGTGGTTAAGGGCGCGGTTACATACGATTAGCTTGGAAATCAATGAGTAGGTGTGGTCCGAGAAATAGTGGGAAACTTCCACCGGGCTCCTATAGGGCACGACGGTTGTTGAAGTTGAACGGGTTATGTTTTCGTGTTCCCGTCTAGTGCGTTTGTCTGCTTGTGTGGAGAATTACTCAAAAGGTTATAGATTGATAAGTATACAAGTAGTAAACTGCACGTCACTGTCGTCATGGTTAGGATAGGACGCCCTCATACGATCATATGCGCCGCGGGTTCGTGCCTGTAACATGACAATGTGCGTGACCGCAAAAGGCCCAAACCTCGTAAATACAGACTTGGCCTTTACGGAATATTAATTTTTCCTCAGTTAGTTACTGCCACTTAGCACGAAGCACATTAACTGACTTTGTATACAGCCATCGAGTACCGGTACCAACTGGCGCAGCTGTTCTGTATTGTTCTTGGGGCAGTTACTTTTACCAATCAATACAAAGATTATAATTAGCTCACTTTGTCTTCGCTCGAAGACAAATGGTTTATTTTCGTCAATCACCCAAATGGCTTGCAAGCGAATTTTATTGACGCTTTAGCATGACGATATTGCCCCTTTAAGCTGTCGAAAGACCGTGCGTCTGCGCGAACAAACTATTTCACGGTATACGTGCAGCCCAATCTCGAAACCATATTCTCTACGTTCCATCGCACCTGACGGCCTCGACTCATGCATCGTCCGACTTGCAGTTCCTCGGCAGTGTTCTAATCTTATCAGGCGAACCGATAGCACTATATATTCGCAGCAAATTCAATTTAGCCGACACCTCCACGCCACACTTTACGGCGACTGGATATGTGTGTACATGTATACGTATCGAGCCGCGCACGGTAAAATAATCCAATGGCTTTGCCTGGTTATTTTCTATTGCGTCGTATAATTTACGCAGTACAGTTGCGGGCGAAAATTGTACATTGGTAATTGGTGTACTCCCCTGTAACCAACGTTACCGCTAAGCTGCGCGAGCGCAATTGCGCGCTGCATGCTCCCGAGTGTCCCGCGGGCGCGCAACAATTTGCATTGCATAAAATAAAAAGTAACTTGCCTTGATCTCAGCGGTTGGACAGGTGATGCCGCCTGGTGGCCACAGTGGGCATCTCAGATGCAGCTTACAGTGGCTTCGCCATGTATTTGTTTTAACAGAGCGTTGTGGGTATGTCAGTATAGAGTGGTGTATTTTCTTGGGCCTCGCCCTAATTGGAGTGGGTGGGTGGCCAGTTCAATTCTCCGCCGCTTATTCTCTTCACGAGCTACCCATTTACAGCTGGGTGGACCGCTCTATCGCTCAAGCCATCTCCCACCCTGAAAGTGGTCCACTTAGATGGCACACTTCCCCTATATACTCCCTACCCATACCTCGAAAGTATGATGTACCTATTTCTATAATTGATAACCTACGCAGTTGCCTCTCCAGTTAGTAATGTACTCGCCCCCATAGTGACCACACCCATATACTGAGCTCGCAATTGTCAGTGTTTTAGTCTTCGGGTCATTGCCCGCTTATAATGACCTCCATTCTTCAAAGGTATACTGTTTTGCAGTTTCCTGGAGGTCTCTTGCCTGCACCTGTCGCTTAGGTAACAGAATCGGCTGAGAGGCTTAGTCCTCCTCCCAGTGTTTCCTTTCCTCGCACATTCTTCTCTTTAAAACCTGATACCTCGAATCACTTGGGTGCCATTTTGTTTTTAATGCCGGACAATGGAGGGAGAAAGGATCGGTTACGTTCCGGTGTCACACGTAATATTTATCTCCCACTCTTATTGAGCTTGGTACAGATCGCGCTTGCAAAATCACTTCTGTGAGATGGAGAGTTCTCCTCATATGGAGACGATGTGGCGTTGCGGTTGGTACAAATTATAGCAGTGGGAATCGAAACTATTATCGGGTGAAATCGGTTTTACGTTCTGATTGCTTCACAAAAGGAAACTTGTTGGATTATCATCTGTAGGCCCTAATCGTGAGTATTTTAATATTTTAAATTTCACATATTGAAAAAAACAAAAATTGTTACGTGCCCAAACTGTCTGTTTTTGAGACAGTGTGTCTCTGCCGTTGTACCGTATGTCAAACAATTTGATAAAGTGTGATTACATGTGATGTTCTATACATAGCTACGGATGTAGAAAAAAAACAAATCATGATAAAGTGTCTCTGAGGGAATCGAACGTGATACAGGAGTACGTCATACAAAATGTTAAAGTGTACATATTGAACATGTTCGCCAACGTAATAGCCCGCGCAGCGATATGTACCATGGAAAGTAGTACCGGTGCTATATTATGTCATGTTGCACTTTGTCCGAAACTAGAACAAAATGTCCCTTTTCTTTTTGAAAAAAATCCTCTAAACCTCAGGTTCTGTGTAGAAAAACACAGCAGTTTATAAACGGATAAATAAACAGACGGAGTATAATGTTAAAAAACAAAACACGGAACAGACGGTGAATAGGCTAGTCGGTCCCTCCGCCACCAGTCACAAGAAAGTACTACTGTCCTCATCTCTGTAACTCTTTCATCGACGCGTGTACATTACCCAAAGCCATGTTTACCTCATTATCAAATTCTCACGGCACGAAATGAAACATTTATTAACGTAGTGTAAACATAGGGCAGTGGATATAGGCAGAAGTACTATTTAGCCCATATTTTTCTTCTCTCAATTTCTAATTTATAGCGGTCAGGGTACTTTTTTTTCTAGGAATGAAAAATAGACACTGTCCGTTTGAACCTTCGGAAAGAATTTGGAATGTTCAATGGAAAATTGCGTAGGTTCTCTCTAGTTATCGCACACAATGAAATACAAGTTCAGATCTGCGTTTATAGAGATCTACGGTTAGTTAGAGAGTATTATTCCAGACATGCGCGTGTGTACCCTGCCGTGCATAACATAATCCAACACGCATGCGCGGCCAACAATTCGCCTAAACCGCACTAAACCCTATTGTCTTTCATGCGCCTTCCAGCAGTAAAAGAATCAGTTTTAATATCCTTCCTATTAATCTATTTTTTATTTAAACAGTTTAAGTACAAGCTTTTTATTTAATTACATTTTTGTATTTATATAGCTAGCTTGCACGCTTGGACGAAAAACGCTCGGGAAGATACATACATAATAATGGCTGATTTTGGCCACAGATTCCCGTAAAAGCATGGGCGTTTTCGAGGTCAACTTTTACACAAACATAGAGCAGTGTGTGGTACATTGTGATTCTCGATTAGGAAACAGCCTACGACAAAATTAATCCGAAAATGAATCAGTTTGAAAATTCTTGGAAACGGCACTTACCAACCCTTTCCGTTATTGGTCTATAATTGCGTGCGTAATTGTCGGTCTTTTTTCAGCCTCCCAAATGGCCACCCCTTTCAGGCCGCTATTGTGGCTTTTTGCGTGGTGAATTACCACTTCCGATCTGTCAGCTCTGTGCGTCGATACATTTCGAGAGAATGCTCACACAATGGCGATACATTGTCGCCATAATATCGTAATATCGTCACCGTAATATCGTCATGATGTCGATAGAATGTCACCACACTGTCGCCGCACACTGTCGCAGCACACCGTCGCCGCACGCTGTCGCCGCACACTTCCCCCTCCACCCCTCCGATTCCCGCGACGAAAACATTTAATTAAATCCATTAAATGTAAACGCCGAACGCTTTTACAAACAGTCAAATCCCTGAGTAGGGGCTAAGTATGCCCGCTTCAATGACTGCATAAGTGCTAGGCATAAACTGTGTAATCAACTGATCAGGGTTTTCAAAAATGAATGAAGACAAAAGAGAACAATTCTGTGAAGAATGAAGACGGTTCATTTCGGCGCAGAAACGAGAGCCCTGCACAACAACCGAAACATGAAACACGAAACACAGATATATCAGCATTTCGAGTTAGGGGATGTTTTGAAAGTGACTGTGCACGTTTGAGCACTTATTAGCCAATAACTAAAATAACAAACAAAGTAAATAAAACGAGGCGGTCATTATCGTACGTAATATCTGGTTCCGGCCTCACGTACCTCCCTTGGGTAATTTAGTAACGCAACCTTTGCTTGTTGCTAGGGTAATTGCCGCAATAAAGGAAATGCACGAAGACACGTATTGTTTCAGTCTTTAATGAATGCATTAACTGAACTTTAGCGTCCAAACGCGAAGCTATTACGATTGAATTGCAACGAATAACATGTCGGCTTGTGTTTTAGCAACCAGTTTATTCAATAATGAGTCCTGACTGTCGCGTGTCGATTATTAAGCGACGAACCTGCGTAGCGAATCCCTTAGGAGAAACGCTAGTCTGGACGAACTGCTACAGTAGCTTATCGAGCCCGTACATTTCTGTGGGAGCCACACATCTCTCCCGGACCCACACCTTCCACCGGATACCTTCCCCTCTTATATACCCTAGCCTCCCATCCCCTCCTATTCAGAAAACATATGAAAATGTAGCATCCCGGACCCACGCCTCCTCCCCGGACCCACGCCTCCTCCCCGGACCCGCGCCTCCTCCCCCAGGCCCACGTCTCCTCTCCCGGGCCCACGCCCCCTTCCCCTGGACCCACGCCTCCTCCCCCGGACCCACGCCTCCTCCCCCGGACCCACGCCTCCTCCCCCGGACCCACGCCTCCTCCCCGGACCCACGCCTCCTCCCCGGAC
>JAVCKS010014082.1:0-15428 GCA_032273685.1 Pteraster tesselatus
TATGATTTCTACGTGCGGTACGGTAAAAACAGTTTATTTTGAGATCAGTGGCAATTACTGACAAAATACGCGGGCGGCATGTTTTTGGCAACAGCGCCCTCAAGTGAGTGACATCGATACATTTTGTTGATTGTAGTTGCACTTGCAATATAATAATCCTTGCCGCGGCTATTCTGGAGATTGGTAAGATTTGATTGATTTAATAAATAATAATAGATCCCTAATGTAACAATATTATTTGTAAATATAATCACGGAAGCCTTCCCCCATGATAGTTTAGGAAAGAATTCGGAGCAAGAATTCGGACGTAAACTGCCACTCTCGTCTTAATAATATTTAATATTATAAATATTAGGCTAGTAAAAGTAGTACTAGTACTTGTAGTAGTAGTACTACTAGTACTAGGCCTATACTAACTAGTAGTACTAGTAGTAGGCCTAGTACTAGTACTGTACTGCTACTACTACTAGTACTAGTAGTACATTTGTAGTACTAGACTATTAGTAGACGTTACCATCCCAGAAGGAAGTTTCTAGCGTGCTAGCGCAGTCTATTGCAACTCTAGCCAGCTGCAGGAGCTATACAATACTATGCGTGTACACACGCGCGCGCTCTTATAATATTGGTCTCCCACACATTTTGCCGAGGGTTTTTCAAGTTTGAATTTCACCAGTACACGTGGGGATTTTTCTATACAATAACCTGGACATCCCCATCTTGTCAAAACCCATCAGAATTGCCGTTCAGCCTAAGTACAGGCTGTGCTTTGTTGTATAATATCTTTCAATGAGACATTTGTTTTTCAAATAATGAATTTTTTTGTAAATAATGAATTTTTTGGGCGGGGGCTATTTAGGCATGCGGGCGGTGGACGGTAAACCGGATTGTTCATTCTCGTGGCCTAATAGTACAGGACTAAGCCGGCTAACGCCCACCGCACACTAAACGATTCAACCCAGATTTCCACATGAACAGATTTGCAATCGAATCATAGAACACCGCACACTATACGATTGTCGCATCAAGCCTACCACTCACCAACAATTATAAACGCACGTACCCTATGCGTGCTGCGTATGTTGTTTACTACATGTACATGTACATTTGTACATGTAGTAGGCCTACGTACATGTATGTACGTAAGCATGCTTTCATTTTCAAAGGTATATTGCCACGGCGAACGTCATGCTAATTTCCGACAAAAACTGCATAAAACCAGAAAGTTTGGGTAAAATCTTTTGTCCAGTGTCGCCCAGAAACAGGGACAGATTAGCTTAATAGAACTAGAGTATTACTGGTTTTGATTGAGAACTTGGTTGGCAGTGTCAGCCATTTTTGTCTACCGGTAGTTTGTTTGTGTGTACCGGTATATGGAGGGAGCAAAAGTTGTTAAATAAGGATTTGCAGCTGTTTCTACAAAATAATATATTACAATTACATAAAACTACATCGAAGTACAATATAGCACGAATGTGAATATTTGAAGGAAAAATCTTTCATTTCTAAAATAAAAATTACAATTAATATTTGCAGCTTTTATTTATGTTATAATGGCTGACCATACTATCTTAACAACGCGACCGCGACTCAGTCTTAAAGATTCGACCATTTATGGAGAATGTTAGTATCAGATATTTATTGGATATTTTATAATGGTACTACAACCGCTACCATTACCGACATTTGCAATACAAAATTGTATGCAGTTATTATGGAGCCCCTAAGGTATATTTTAACAAATTGTGAATTCACGCTTGTTATAACAAAAACTTTAACAAAAACTATTTTTAATCTAATTTTGAAGTTCGATTGAAGTAATCCTTCTCCACAATGCCTCTTCCGGCTGCTCTAGCTGCAAGACTAAAGAAACGTGGGCTCATCACAGAGTCTCTCTCCCAAGGTACGTGTAGGCAGGTCTAAGCTCTCTACACCGGGAAGTACAGGACTTCAGAGGGGTAGGGGTGTCTCAAAGAAAGACTTATTCCTGAATCTTCATATTTCCATTTACTAACACTTGATCACAAAAAGGAAATTCTACCCATTTAATTCCAAGGGTTATATTTCTTAATTACTGTGACGAATGGGACAAAGGAAAACTTTTTGTACCCAAACACCCAAGCTAACAATGCGCTGAAATATAAGTGCAGCTATCACTGCATAGCTTTCACCAATTCGCAATAGCTGTGAACTTGAGGGTGCTTTTGCACACTGTGAGAGCAAATGTTTTTGGAGAGTGCTGTTTCCTAAAGGGTGTTGTGGCCCCAACATGGTCAGTGTCTGTGCTCACGCCTTTGTACTGGTGCATATCAGCAAAGAATATAGCAAAATGTAACTAGGCAAGTTCCCCGTTTCGTGTAGTTAATGCATATCGAAGAACTTGCTATTGTTGCCAAAATACAGTCAGAGCTGTTTTTATGGCTGTGCGCTCCGGGCTGTGTGCCCGGGCTGTGTGCCCGGGCTGTGCGCTCCGGGCTGTGCGGCCCGGGCTGTGCGGCCCGGGCTGTGTGCCCGGGCTGTGTACCACTATGATAGGCTCCTACCATATGTTTCATTTTGTAACATTTGGGATTTTGTAACATTGTTGATGACGGTTGAAAACACTGATGTACTGGTGTAATGTATTCTTTACCTGTGAGCAGATGTACATGAGGAGATCATAGCTGCCGATTACTCCTCTGAAGACACCTTTACACATCAAACAACTCCGCTGAATGAGGATGCGGTGGTTCCATTGTCAGTGGGTGACAGCCTTCCACCAGGCTGGTTTAAGGTCAAAGATCATATAAGGTACACAGATAGTTATAAAGGCTTCTTGGTTCAGCAAAACGTTTCAAATCACTTTGGTAACCTAAGTAAGGTATGCAGATATGTTACTTTAAATAGATTTAATAAATTTAAGAAAGAATAACATTGGATAGAGTCGCACATGGTTAGTATTTTTTAAATCTGTGGAAATGTCTCGTTCTAATGGTATGTAACACTTGGGGGTTTGACCATCAGTATGCACAACAGAGCGTGTGAAAGACATGTGGTCCACCATGAAGTGAAAAATATAATTAAGAGAAAACAGACTTCAAAGAAAATACACCGAATGATGCAGTGCAGGAAAATGTATGTTCAACTACCTTTCTGATCATTTACTACTATCTATTACCCCTTTAAATTTTGACTTTCAATAGTCTTACTATAAACTAGTTTTGTGCGAGTTTATTTGTGGTTTTGTGGTGACAGAGTATAGGTTTAGGGGGCTGTTGACATTTGGACATTTTGGAAATGCTTAAATCCTACTCTGCCAAAGTTCTTTGCACGTACTACACACGGCCTAACGATATTTACGTTGACCGTACTGATAATTATATGTTTTGAAAATGTCTTAGCAAACTACATGTATGCCACAAGAATCGTTACATCCAAGTAGACTAACTGGCTTCATGTAAGAGAGATTTCATGAACAATATGTGACAAAGCAAACCTATCTCTGCCACATTTGTCGTATTTGGGGTATTATTCTCAACATCCGAGGGTGACCTTTTGATGAAAATGAGTTACTAAATTGATGAACTTTAATTGATGAAGTAAATACGAAAAGCTTTGCAGTATTCTTAAATATGGCTTATTTATAAACTTGTATAGACCTGTATCATTCAAAAACTCAAGGACATTTGTTGTTTCAAAACCTTTGGAGTGTTCTGTATAATTTGTGGTGTGTGAACGAACCATCTCAAAAAATTTTTAAAGTTATTTTCAGCACTGTGTTTGGACTGTGTTTTTGTAAGCAATGCAAATTCTAAGTTGTTACCCCTAACCCTTTCATTACTGGATATGGGCGTGTTGTACCTTTTCCCATCCGGGAAAACGTACCCAATATGGCCCGCAGTACATGCCCTGGGGTGTGAAAGGGTTAAGGGTGTTTAAGCAGTGTCAATGTTTTCCTACAGTGGCTACTACTATTTCTGGGACAGTGACAAGGACCTAGTGTCATGGTTGTCACCAAAAGGTTAGTAAGCTTTGCCCCAGAGACAGTTTCAGCTGTCTTGCTATTCTGTATTCCAACTTTGTTTCCTTTATATTTTTTAAACTCGTAAACAGAGGAACTAATCAGTGTAAACTATTCATGAGCAAAAAGTATTGTGGGTGCACACAGTATGTGTACATGTACTACGTTTATGACGTCATCGTCATTGCTGTCACTGACACTGTCATTGACGCTGTCGTCATGTTAACCCCAATCGTTCCGATCCTCTAGTAGATTGCCCTGAGATGGTTCAATAGTGCTTTTTAAATTCTTGTATTTATTCATTGTCTTTTTTAATTTCTATTTTTTATTATATTTTCACTTATTTTTTGTCTACATTCATGTTTAACTAATTTACACGTGTACCATGTTTTCTTTTCCAATTGTTTTTCATAATTTCTTTTTTGTTTTTCTTCACTTTTCAGTTCATTTTAACCAGTATTTATCTTAACAAATTTGTTTAACCAGTATTTTATTTAAAAAACATTTTGATCTCGTTTTACTTATTTATCTATTTGTATTCATTCCTTTACCTTTATATTGTACAGTGCATTGAGAATCTTTGTATTATAATGCGCTATAAAAAGAAATACATTATTTTTATTATTATTATTATTATTATTCCATAATGTCCGAGTATATTATATTATAAATGTGCTAATGTCATTGATTTGTTTAATGTTTTCTCAAAGATCCCAAAGCACAGGTGACCCTTCCAGCTTCTAAACAGAAAGTACATGTAGTACAGGACCTTCAGACCAAGCAGCTAGTACAACCCCAGGTCCAGCAGCCCATGCCACCAGGGACAGAAGTACGATCCTCGGAGGAAAAGGAGAGAACATCGGTAAAAACAAAACCACAATGCACCTTACCACAGCGGAGTGGAGTGCCAATGGGACAATGTCCAAATATCTTTGAGGCCAGTTATCATGCACAAGATGCTGGGAGTAAATTGAATGTGCAATGTCAGAGGAGAACATACAGCTACCACACTGTGCCAGTGGTGTATGCTATACTAAAAACACGGAAAATGTATTCATAGGAAAATTTAATGGTTATTTTGTTATAATGTTTGTTATAATTGTTTTTATTGCATTTCTATAAAGATTGGTCCAATTCGGCCTGGTGCCGAACATCGAAAGCACATAGAGAGATCCTCACCATATCAGAAACCAGACCGAGGTAAATAAACAATAATTAGAACGGCACCCAGTAGAGCACATTATCCTTTTTATTAAAGCCGTCCCACATCCCATGTCCAATTTTGTAAGCTTGTAGAGGGCGCTCTTCATCTGTTAACATTTGATTAAACAAAGCGAACAGGAACCGTAGAGTTGTAGCAGGAACAGGCTGCTAAAGAGTCACAGTGCCTTCTCTTGTTGAGTAAAACTGGGAATCACGTACACCAGTCTGGCTTTGTACGTTCCAATCCGAGACCCTTGACCTTCGCCTTCATCTTTCATAATTGAATAGAGCTTTGAGTTAAAAGGGTACTGTTGGCGAAAGCTAATAACATTGTGACGTATGGTGTTAAAAAGTTGCTAACAGACTGACAGACACACAGACAAATGCTGACAAAAACATTACCTTCTAGCGAGGTAATAAGTTTAATAAAATATCTCCACTTGAATGTAGAAACCCAAGTTACATTTTCTATTCAGTATAACTAGTTTTATCACATCAAAGTGTATGGAGTAAAAAGTAATGTCAATACACAGTACTCGCAGCCAAATGTACAGAGTATTTTACTGTGTCATCTCAGTGAATATATACATGTAGTATGAACATTACACCAAATGAGGAAACGAAGACATAATGAAAGGCAAAAACAAATTGACTATTAATCTAGCAAATTGTGAAGAATTCCCTGAGTAAACTGTAAACAGTAGTCAACAACATGAAATTGGTGTCTGCCTGTCCGATAATGTATTTTGTGGTTTCTATTTGGTTAGAGTCACACCGGCACGGCAAGAAGAAAGATGAAGACTTGGACCCGATGGACCCCAGTAGCTATTCAGATACACCAAGGTAACTATACTATGTGACCCGCGAAATAAGCGTATAGTCACTCAGCGGCGTTTGGAGATAGGAATCTGGCTTCATAATGAATTATAATAACTGCACAGCTTACTAAAATGATGTAAAATGAGAATTATTTAGAGCAACAGTATGTGTCATATATCAGTGGAATGCAATTGTTGTTCAAAAGTCTCATTTTTGAAAATTCATCGACTTAATATCAGAGGAATCCCTCTTTTCTCTGTTATCGTAGTAGGATGAAATATGGACAGTGATAAATAGAAGATAAATAACAAGCCCCCACTGTCTGTAGTCCTGATGAGTACAGATTCTACAACAGAAAACACTCTACCTGAAAAACCTACTAATGCAGGTTATAATGGGTGCATGCACACAATTCCGCAGACAGAAATACCACCTGACCCCTATGTGCACTGAACCATGCTCTGGTATAGGATGGATCCTACACTTTACAGTGCTTCTCTTGGTCAGAATCAAAGCAGAAGTGACTCTCCTGCTTCCAACTTACATTCATCTTGAAAGTTCAGAGAGTTTTCAAACTACGGTACTTTCTTGTCTTTTCCTTAGGGGTAACTGGTCATCAGGGCTCCCCAAGATGAATGAAGCTAAGACGGGAGTGGATACCACAGCCAATGGACCCTTATTCCAAATGAGACCCTATCCCAACCCGGGAGCTATTTTAAGAGCAAATGCAAACACAAATCCGGGCATTGGACCACATAAATAACGTGGTCCCATCCAGTCTTTTAATTTTGTATTGTTTGGGGTGGAAGTGGGGGGTTGGGGAGTGGTATCAATTCAAATTAGTTTGGCCCCGATTATCATGTTAGGGCCCCGATTATCATGTTAGGGCCCACTACCCTGAAGGGATCAAAACTAGACTCCTAGGTGCTACCAGAGTTTGGAAAAGAGATTTAACGCGGTAGTGCCCAAAATCTTCAACACGCCCGGATCAAGAATTCAGTGAAAAGGGTCTCGTTTAATAACCATAATGTTTATTAGAGGTTATCAAAATGGTGCATCAGTTTATTCAACTACAGAATCAATGCCCTGCGATTTAGCGCTTTGTAAATATCGTTGTAATAATAATTATAATAATAATGCCTTGAAAAATTACCACAAATTAATCAAGCTCTACGATGCCTCTGGACTATAAGCTGTTATTATTTATCAGAGCATCACTATTCTAGTGGAATTCTGTGGATAAAATCAGTATTTGTTGAGGCAATTGGTCCTTTCGTTGGTTGATATATTACTGAAGTTTTAAAGTTACCAAAACCTTTCAAATCATTTTGATGACTTGAAAACTACAGAAATCAGTAGTTGTTTGCATGGCACTGTTATAATTCAGATGAACAAGGGGCTGTATATTTTTCTGCAAAGTCTTTTCAAGCTATGATAGTCTATACAAGTCTAGAATTGATCCCTGAAATATTTTGATATATTCATGGATTCAGGGTAACTAATTTATCCATTAGTTATGATGTACATGTAAGTGAATAATTTACAAATCCTATTTTGAAATCCTAGGCGAAAACCCTTCCTGGCGACATTTATCTGTGATCTATTGCTGGGACTCTCGAAACACGTACATGTAAAAACAGTGTTTACACACATGCTTTTAGTCAGCTAATAAAAAGTACATGTCAAAAGAACATTATTACAGAAGGATTGAGTTGAATTACGAAAGCATCCGCCATGCTGAACCTAGAAATCCTGGAAAGACGTATTAGTTAGACGTATTAGATCGCCAACTGAAATCATTTGTATTCTTTCAGTAATTGACATTGATGTTTGTGTTGATAGTGATGCTGCATGGTATGTCGTTCCACGTTTACAGACGTAACATCTTAATTCTGTCTGCTAGACCTCATTGGTTGGTAGCTGCATAGCATTACAATAAAAACTGTATCACTGGCCTGTACTTATAAATCGTTCGGTACAAAATAAATTATATATGTACACACTGTATTACTTGGTACATGTATCTATGTACACACTGTAGTACTTTGTATCCACCGAAACGTGCGTTATAGTCGCCGGCTATATAGCTGCGTGAAATTTGAAGAATGCATAATAGGTATAACCGCCAAAATGTGATAAATCTGGACTAAGCCCGGATACACGTCCAGACAGTATCGCCCGTGGTGGACCCGCGGGCATCACCTTGCCCTGGACACTACCAGGGCCGTAGCACACTTTTTGAAAAGGGGATGCAATAATTTATTTTAGTGTAATGGGATAGGGCTGGAGGGACAAAATTACACTAATTTAATTTGTCATTTAATCTTTGTAAGACCATTCAGTGTGGAGAGTCCCTCGATAGTAACTCTGTTTCTTTTGGACAATCCATCGGGCGCTATCTAGTTTTTATGTGAACGTTTTTGTTGGTCATCTTTAGGCTTGTTTTTTATTGTTTCCCGGAAAATAAATTAAATGTAAATTGTGTTTGACGCATATCGATCGCCTCATATTTGTCGTGAATGTAGAAATCACGAAGATTTTTGTTTCGCACCCCCGTCCTAGGGACTGAAGTCTCATTGGATCATATCAGTCCAGCCACCGCTAACAGACCGGATACATGTCATGTACATGTATACCTATTCTGTAAAAAGCAATCCAGATCCGGACACCGAAAATAGGCTGACGTCACAAGCACACTAAAATATTCCCACTCTATACATTACCTATCATATTCTCTACTATAGCTCTACTGGTAAATACAATCTGGCGGACTTGCGCACTTTCAAGCTACAATTTACAGACACCCAACACCTGTTATACTGCAGCTAGTGGTTTGTTGTATTTATTCCGTTACTAAGGACCTGGGGTCGTTGCTAAGCTGTGGGTCCTTTTGTGTCCTTTGATCAATGGAACCTAATCCACGCATTGCTGTAACTACAACTGTGCAGCTATAAGTACAACGTGTGTGCGTGTTGGCAAGGCACGAAATACACACTGCCAACAAGTACACATTAATTGCTACACAAACTACGGTTTGTTGTTTTGGATTTGGGGGAAAGTTTCTCCGCTGGAAATCGTGAATTTTGACGACTCGTTAATACCGTGCCAGGCGCACACAATTTGTCTGGGTACGTGGAGTGAGTGAGACATCGCTTGCAGTTGAAACAGGTATTGTGCAAAATGTCTTCGATATACACTGTATCTGTTTACGTGTGTGGGTGGGTCAGTACAGCTGGTTACGGATAACTATAGTGTGGTTTTCCAATGGGTGCACAACAGACCATGAAGGTAGAAATTCCTACCTCCTGGGACAAACAGGCCTGTAGTATAGTATGTGTCTGCAGACATACTGTATATACTATTACAGTGCAGACATTCCAATTCTTAAATCTGCAAGCACTCATTTGGTGTCTAAGTAATTACAGCTCCTTCGTGACGGCACTGGGCCATATAGTTCGTCAGCCCTCGTGGTTTTTACATTGTAAAACTTCACACAGAAAACAGTTATGCCTATTATGATAACTGCTTTATTTAGCAAGCGATTTACTGAACTGTGTTAAATATACATGTATCGGGCTGGCTCTGGCGTCGGCGTGTAGACGGATAATTATCCCACTAGGGTTTATTGTGATTTATTGGGTTCAAACATCGGCATTTATAGTTTAGGAGGAAAAGTCCTGTGTTTTCTCAATCCTTGAAGTGTCTATTTTACGATTCTGTCAGGCTTAGTGCCCCACATGGGGCCTTTTAATACAATTAACCCGTCCCTGGCGGAGGAAAATATTGAATTGGAATGAAATTGTTAGGATTCAAACGTATGTTGACAAAACTTGCAAAAAATAGCCAAAAATATAGACGATACCCGACGATAACCGATGATACCGGTAACCGATGATACCCGACGATAGGTTTTATTACCAGAGATGATCCTTATTACTGCCTCTTCTGGCTCTAGCTCATGGTGCTTTCCCGCATCAGTGGATATCGTCAATCATGCGGCACAGAATGGAAGTGTGGTCATCCGCCCTGATGTTGTTTAGTTTAAATGTTAATAAAATGTAATATTCCTCGGGGTTCAGGGACGGGTTCGTGAATCGTGATACAGACTTCAAGGGTTGAGAAAAACCGGTATCAATTTTAGGTGCAATTGATATTGCGGCGAACATCCGCGGGGATTAGGCCATCCCGCTAGCCAACGAGCGAGCAGACGAGCGAACGAATTACGAAAAATAGAACTTATGGACGAATGCTGCAGGAAATGGTATAGAAACGCGTCGTAGGTTATGACGATATTATAGCAAGGAAACAGGTATACATGTATATTCAACTACACGTATCACATCACATTAAAGGCTGTATAATGATGTGACGCGCTCTAATGATCTGTGATTGGCTGATGAAATTCGAACAAATCGCACAAAAATATCAGACATGTTTGATCAGGTATCGCCGACGAAAACTGAGCTGGGTACGCTAGACGATTATCACAGTGATAAGAGTTGAAATTACCATAGTCTAGGCCTATAGCCGTGGCTGGCCGAAGTTACATCACTAGATTAATACAGTACCGGTACAGCCAGACAATTACTTGTTCAGTCATCAGTTTATGAGGTATCACACAATCTAAACGATTCTATAATCTTTCTGTGAACGATCAAAGTACATCCTACACAGCAGAGCTGAAAGACGATGAGCACTGGACATTACAATATGCAAACACTTCTGTATATTTATTGTTTTTGTAAAACGAAACAAGACTGTGACTATACAAAACACAACCAGTTGACAAAAGCCGTCTGGGATTATAATCCACTGCTCGGGTACTGCCAAGAAAATCAAACGACCAAACTCATCATTAAAAGTAAACAAGTTATAGCCAGATTAAAATGTCTTCTAAAAGTTATAACTCTTATTGATAAGCGTCACCACATTACTTACTACTGTCGCATGATTGTATCCGAACTTCTAAAATTTGTTATTTGATTTTCACAAAATCACGAAATATCTGATTTTGTAATCCACCTTTGGTAGATCTTAGACTATACGAAGATCATCGACAAACGGTCTAGGCATGTCCCTACACGTAAGAATCTGATGACAGATTTATCTATAGACACTTGCGGCCGATTTCACCAACCAAGTCCAATGTTCAGACTGTGTCTATAAAAACAACAACATGCATTTAACCAACGAGGTCTAAGTCCACAGACCTGCGTCAAGCCAGACGCAGTTGTCGGTGATTTTAGACTCAGTCTAACGGTGATTTCATTTTACAAACCGTCTCTATATCTGACGGAGCCTAAATTTAGACGGAAATCCTCCAATTGTAGAAGTATACCCCGACCAATGTCTAAGTTTTGGCCGACTTAAAAAATGGGCGCTCTTGTTGTATGCCATTCCAAGCATCGTTTTTCTTTTTTGTATGTCGCTCTATAGCTATTTACTCTTTCGACATTCGATTAGTACATCATTTCGGTCTGTTAGTGTTACAGTCTCCCCCGGTGTGGGAGATGGTTTGAGCGGTGGAGCGCTCGCCTCTTGGTCCCAATTCCACCCACGCCTCCCTCAGTCAACCCATGCAGCTAAATAGGTAGCTCGGCTCATTCAGAGAATAAGCGAACAAAGTCGGCGGCGAAGAGAACTGGCCTCCCACTCCAATATGCCGAGGCCTAGGAACATATTACTCTACTGACATACCCCCTGGTATAATGCCTGGAACAAGAGAGGAAGATATAGTCTCCCGCAAACAAACACACTCATCTATAGGTTGAAATTCTCAGACGGCTTGTGCACACCCTTCTGCGTATAATTAGCTACAGAACCGCCAGATACAACTGGCACGCGTCCCTTGTTCTCGCCCAACGCGGCGAGTTACGGACCGATATAGTTCTATTAGAGAGCTTTCGATTGGGGACGGTAGAACAATCAGGACAGAGAGTCACCCGACCTCAACCTAATCGAGAATAATATGTGGAGGGAACTCAAGACCCGACTGATGACAAGGAATCCATCCATCCTTAAGAACCCAGAGACCTTCGCGGTGAAGAAGTGGGCCAGAATCCCCGTGAATGCGTGCAGAAGCCTATGCGTGCGACTACGAGCATGAACGTTGATTCGCTGTACTGTACGCGGTATAAATAGATGAGAATCCCCGCTATCTCCTTGCTCGGGTAGCAACTTATATCATCGGCACGCCGGTGGTGGGTGCACCTCCATAACGATCCCCTTTAAAATATGACTATGCGTACGTGGATGACCCAAGTCTTATGAAATTAGTACCACGTACCAAGTGCTTTTTGTTACATTTTCAGTTTTTATCATTTATAATGTTAGCGACTTAGTTTGTCTACATAGATATTTATTGGGACGAACTTTACGTCCCCCCTCCCCCCTCCTAGTCTTACTATCATCTAGTGTCATTGTACAATGTATAACGAAATAAGGACAAATCAGGACCACGGATGGTCAGCAAATCAGCTCAACTTATGATGTCTTCAGTCGTACATTTCTGCATTTATTGATATAATGAAGGGTTCACTAACTTTTGAGCATTGTACGCATAATGACGTCACTCTATGCTCAGTAACGGTTTTGAGCGCCTATTAGAACATAAGATAAGCACTTCACAAGATAAGCACTTCAGGGGGGATCGCACCCACGTCTTGTTTAGTGAGACGCCTAAACCACTCGATCATCAAGCACACCCGGATGGCAAGTGGCTGGTGTTTCACCCCTGTCTCTGCGCGAAATACTAATCTAGCGTAAACTGATGGTCGTCCTCATTACTGTAACTAATACAAAATCAAACGGTGCTTGCTAACATTGTGTATTTTGCGAACCTTTTTACATACATGTATCGGTACCTCATTGAAACATTCTCTTCTGAACATTGTGTTTAGCTTGTATAACATGGCTGAGAAGAATCCGTCAGCAACGCTTTCCTACATATCCCAAGTCAATGGTCAGCTAAGCGATGAGATTCGTAACCTCCGCCAAACCGGCTACGCAAGCCTCTACAAACAGAGCCGTAGTTTCATCGACGGGCTCCAGCGCTCACCCAAGGGCCACACGACCACGTACGGACCCTCGGTGACTACCATCGGCAACGTGCGCGACTGCTTCGACGACTCCAAGAGACTAGACAATGACCGCCAGACGCACTTTACCGTGGTCATCGGTCACTTTCTGTCGCTAGTGGACGCGCTACGGATCCTGACCCAGCGGGTACGGGAGTGGATAGGGGAGGCCGTCGGCAAGTTGACCGTCCACGAGAAACAGAAGGATCTGGCCGCCAAGATCCACACCGAGCTGGAGTTCTTGGAAAAGTTTCTTCAGGAACACAATGACTTCACCGACCTGCATAAGTACAAGACGCTGGAAGAGTTCCGCGGGTTGAACACGGGGGAAGTGCCCGTGTGGGGCGCGGTGGTCAATATTATTCCCGTTCTGCTGAAAACGGCTGATGGGATTGCTGAAGTAGTGAGTACATATCAATTTTCTGTTTTTACGAATTTTACTTTTTGGCGTGCATGCTTTAGATGACGACACACACGCGCTCATGTCCAGCGTTTTTAGATTCTTATTATTTTCGTAGGCCCCAAGTTTTCTGTAGGCCCTAGGCACAGTGGCCATCGTGCCTATAGGAGAATACGGGCCTGGCTGCATGTTTAGAGGTGGGAGAAAACACACGCAAACTCAGTTCACACAATGTTTCTTATTCAGATCCAGCAGGGAAGGCACGGACAGTACCAGCCCGGTACATGTAAATGGATAATGTTCATGTACAACTTACTAGCAGGCTTGCGGCACCCACCTGATAACATCAGAGTAATACATAGGGTTGTACTGGGCCTTCATTATAAAGGGTAACAGAATACAGAACGATGCGGAAATTTAATTATGCATAAATGTAGGCAACAAACAATCAAAGGCGGTATATAACAAAGGATATAGAGGCTAAACCTCAGTGGACATACTGCAGCACCAGAAACAGTTAACTAAAAAGAGTATACATGCATCGTACATGCATGTATACCCTTTTTAGTCAAGGTTGCGCAGTAATAAGTTGTTAAAAGCAGCTGGGTTTGCCCAATTCTGTGTATCACAACCTGTCACTGTGACAACCGTTGGAAGGTACTTCGTGGCCATAATCTGTGCTGTCTAGTAAAGTATAATAACATTTTACTGGCTGATTTACATACTTCACTATTGTTTTACATTAATCTTTAACAGATTGAATAATATCCAAAAGTTCAACATTTCCAAATTTCAATTCACTGTAAAATATTGCATTTCGACATTTTGGAGTCGCGTATGTCTGATATATATTATGTATATTGTGTTCAGGACCACCGACAGAGGGGGTAACCGGGACAACTGCCTCGGGGCCCTGCAAGCATTTCCCCCCCAAAAACAAACTTTAATAGGAATGTACATGTACACTTGAACGGTAGCATTTAAATAATAATATCTAATTCACAATCATGTTATGAGTAATGCATTTCCCTGACTCTGGTGTCCAATATATGCCACGATCGCCAATCAATGCCCCATCATTACCGGAATGTAAACTACGCTCCATGATCGATGTAAATTAGAGAATTGTAATAAAAATGTGTACAAAATATTCTGATATCCATCTAATGCGAGCTCAACTTGTATTACTGAATAATTATCGACCAGTTAGCACGATAATCTTGGCATCTAAACTGGTGTCCCTCCATTCATTATACCCAATTCACCAATCTGCCCGAAAACGGCACTCATAAAAGTACACAACAACATTATGTTTAACATGGGCAAACACACCATGAAATCGTTCTACGTGATTTAAGCGCAGCTTTCGATACAGTGGACCGCGGTATACTGTTGGATCGTCTTCATTCAAAATTTGGAATCACTGATACAGTTCAATCTTGGTTTTCCTTCCGACCTGTGTACAGCCAATGGTTCGCACATTCCCTTAATATTGTCGGTGCGCTGACCACCTCGTGAATATTGCCTCTTCGATTTTGTACCCAATCCTTCGTAACACCCGCTGCTTGCCAATTATTGCTCTTATGTCCACTGTAGTTCTACTTTCAGCCTTTAAAATTCCGCTAACCAATGATCTCCAAATATAAGTAATGGTACTGTATTATCCACTAAACTATAGCCGCCATCCTTTGTTATACATGTACATGTATATACCATGCCTTTGACCCCTCACTTAGTACATTTACGCCTAATCCTCCATTGTTCCGGGGGCATGTTCCCCGTACTCTTCGTGAAAAATGAGCGTGTAGGCTGTTGGCAATGGAAATATCTTTCCACTGTTCTCGAAGCAGATCTTCAAATTCTGGTAGGTCCGAGTCCACTGCGGAACCTGTACTGGTTCTGCAGCATAACGAGTTATACTGGTTATGGTCCA
>JAVCKS010014093.1:0-15427 GCA_032273685.1 Pteraster tesselatus
AAGCCTGCAGGGATGTCAGATTTTCGGCAATTTTCCATATTTTGGGAAAAACCTCAGGCCCTCGGCATTTGTGAGCCCGAACGACAATATTTTCAATACATATTAAAACCGCGAAATAAATAATTGTTGTCAAAGTTACAAAGCATAAAATGGTGTTTTCGCTCCCTTTTTATGGCCTCCGATCTCGACTCATAAAATATAAAATATAAAATATAAAATGCCCTACTCGCCAATGTTTTTTTCAGATACAGTGATGAGAAACATAATATATATTTAAATTGGCCTAATTAGAACATTGTGAAGTGACTTCTGGGTACCAGGATCTTTTTAGAAAGGGGACGTGGTGGCGGGGTATTCTATAGTTAATATAAAAATTAAATGGATAAAAAAACATTTGACATAAAAAAAACCTGTCAGTGCAGGGCTAAAATAAAACTTTATTGTTACGGTTACAAAGACGACCTCTTAGTCCACTGGGTTGCTTGATGGAAATTTGTCCCAGAATATACCTGCATGTGTACGTCTCTCCCTCCCAAACTCCTTTCCCCTGCAGAACTGCACATATATGCACAGTACACAGGATAATGCCCTGTCTACAGCCGCAAGAGTAAAGATGCATTTATAAAATATAAAGACAGGTGTACCGAACCAAGGCAGCCTAAGCCTAAGCCTAACCCTAAGCCTAAGCCTAAATTTAACCTTAACCCTAACCCTAACCCTAACCAAAGATCCTATAGCACTGCGTAGCGGAGCTTTAGCCTGCCCCAACCCTACCGGTAGTTATATGCACACAGCAGCCGTATACTGATTTTAATTCATTTCTGTTGTGCACCTGTATAGCGCCATCGGTGGTGTATTCCATTTTGAAATAAAAATGGCAACTTTACGGGGCCGTAGCCAGAGGTTGATGCTGGGGTTACAGAATGTATTATTTTTATGTGACATCACCTGTTACATCATCTGTACTGGTGGTTCTTAGCTTACCCGTAGTCGTGCTATCGTGCTTCAGGTTTATGCGATTTTCCGAAACCCAATACGAATGTCGTAATGCTACGGAAATCATCCTTACGCATGCGTGTGACAATTTTTCCATTCACAAATTTTACTTTGGCTTTATTCGATTTTCCGAAACCCGTAATGCCAATAAAATGCGACCTCATGTTTTAACACCTGCTCGCACTCATCGTGAAATTAAGCCTCCGATTGACCAAACTTCGCTCTCTGATAACGTGGTTGTTTTTATGATTCATTTAAATATGAAACACACGTGGCATTGTTATTCAGATATATGAATTATTTTGATACTTCCAGGGATTTGTCAGGATTTCACTGACGGGGGAAAGCACAAGTCAATATATGTTGTATTGCAATTTGTAATGAATTGTAAGTGATTATGCAGTGAGTATCATGGAATGTGGACAAATATTTTAGGAATTCTCTTATTTCCGTTTTATACACGAAAAAACATTAGGTCGGCCTTCAGAAAATTAATTTTATTTTATCAAAATTGGGAAAAAATATTTTGGGTCGGCAGGTTTTAAGCAGGTCGGTCGGGTAACCGGAAACAAACATTTATTTTTATTTCGCCTTTACCAACCACAAATTAGCAATAGTAAACATTGTATTGAGAATCTTGACAAAGTGTTTATTGACATTATGTGTACTGTATATAATTATGCCCATCAGTAGAAGGCTAAAAGCAAAAACTGCACTGGTTAGGGCTGTACTGGTTGCTATCTGATGTACTGTACTCAGCAACAGTATTTGCAGTATGTGTGGGCAGGAACTAGACTCATCGTAACTAGTGAACATCCTGTTTCACTTTGTATTTTATTGGCAATTCAGTCACTGATAGTCATTGGTAGGTTGGTACTCAAAGACCACAGCTTTATAATAAAAGTGTACTTCGAACCTTGTACGTACCAATCTGCAAAGTTGATTTAATCTCAACTTTGCACATTATTAAAAGCACAGTATGCAAATACATGCAATTCAAAGTACATTTAACTCGCTATCCCGGTGTGATAAGCATTCACTCTATTTGTAAATTTAGTGTTGATCAAACATAAAAAAGATGGAAATAAGAAAATTGCCCTGACTGATATCGTGGATCGATCGACCAGTATTACCACTGAGCTACAGGTTACACTTGCTGTTATTTCGGCTGTGAATCAAGAATGATCTATTACAGGTTGCTTTACTGAACGTTGTCTCCCCTTACCCAAGAGATTAGGTTACCACATGAGGACTGGCGCTCAAAACGTCTCAGGTTCACCTTTAGTTCGAAGTAAATTCGAACCCGGCAGACTGGTCCATTCGTAATTCTAAGGCAGTGTTGTGCACCGTTGGTTGTATTGATAAGTGACATGTTTTCTACAAGGTGTTATCCATTCACAGTTTGGAATTTTGTGTGTGATTCTCTGAGAATATTTTGAGACTTTGTGCATTGTGGTGCTTTCATCGACAGAAGTTGCAATGGCTGGTACCCCACCAACGGACCACCAGACCACAGTGGAGAGCCGATCTAGAGAGACGACGTCCAGGTCGGCGGCGGCCATGGCGAACATCATCCCAGAGTTGTGCGAGTTTGCCCCGTTGGATTTCCTCTTGCAGCAACTGCCTCGTAAAGCCCAGCGTGCCCAGCTCACTATTCCCACCACCATCACGGTGGAGTTCACCTGCATGGACGTCAACAGGGACTTTATCGTGCTGGGTGCCAACTTCTCCATGGTGTTTGTTTACAACCGAGTGGAGAATACAATCATCAAGCTCAAATGTGAAGTAAGATCACTGGAATCATTGATATATTTTTATATTCTCAAAAGTTTTTTCACTATCATTTGTCAAATTAAGCATTCTTTAACTCTTTCACTATGGTGAGACGCTCACAGCGACTCGGTTTACTAGCACATTACACCTATGAGACACTCGCAGCAGCTTGGTTAACTAGAGCATTGCACCTATGAGACGCTCACAGCGGCTTGGTTAACTAGAGCATTACACCTATGAGACGCTCACAGCGACTCGGTTTGCTAGCACGTTAAACCTAGGAGACACTCGCAGCAGCTTGGTTAACTAGAGCATTGCACCTAAGGTCTGCTTTCAGCGAATTGCTGTACAGGGGACATAAACATAATTCCACCACAGCAGGCACAGAAATTGCGAGTTAAAAGGGCCATTTCATCAGGCTATTAAAGTAAGATGCCCTCGTTTGGTCAGAATGCATGGGTTCGTGCCTCATTCAAATGTTATGCAATCTTAAAATACACATTTCAAAGATCAAGAAAAAAACAAGTGGTGAAAAAAATCCACTCATGCACGTGGACCTACTTTTCCTCCTAAACTAATAACTCAAATAAATATTTTACCGACATATGACTCATTTTCACAAAGCTTGTCGCATAACCTTTTTTCCCTCCAATCCTCATAAAAATGATGTGTAATTTTGTCAACAGGATAGAAGCTGTCGTATAACTTGTGTTAAGTTATTGACCACTCTCGATCATCAGCTTGCTGTGGGTACATCCACTGGGCAAGTTGAGGTCTACCTTATCCCTGCAAGGAGACCTGACCCTATTAAAGAGGTATTAGTATAGCTCATTATTGGTCTGCTTGGCATGGTCAAGGCCTATTACCCTGAAAACAGGGCTAATATTTCGGTGCGAAGATTCTCATGAACAGATTTGTGTGAATCGATGTTGATTCTCATAAACTTTTAGGGATTGTGTAATAGTGATTGTACACGATAGCCTACATGTAAAGCAACATAGACAAAAATAGTCCAGGTGGGTTTCACTGGTGCTGGAGAAAGTTGAACAAGACCTCGAATGTCCACATTGTATGTCCAGTAAAGAGTGTCAAAGCATTGTTCAAAACACACATTAACAGGAATGGTTCAAAATGGCAGCACGTATATACCACAAGTGTATGTTCCTTCATCTTAATGCCACATACCTGGTTTGTTTCACTTTCCACTCAGGTGAAGAAGTTCCTAGTTTCAGGTGGCCATAAGGTCAGTGTGACGTGCGCTGACTGGAGCACGAACGGAATGAAACTGTTCACAGGGGACTCGGTTGGGAACGTTGTTTACACCAATATTGATTTTTATGAGGTGAGGTGACGAAACGACAAAATATGCTTGAATATTTATCAGTTTTGGGATATTTACTTTGGATGATATTAGATATTATATACTTATGTCTGGAAATATGTATGTGACGCGCTCCAACAAAATGAAAGTAAAGTTGGATTTTTCAAAAATGATATTTTTGAACTGCTGTACTCTGTGGAAAAATAGCAACGGTACATAATACATGGTGGTGCTCTTAATATTTGTTATCTTCCGGAGTAAGCTGTGCAGTTACGTACCACATAATTTATTATGGAGGCTGAGGTGTTTATCTCCCTATCTCTAAATTACGTAGTGTGACTTTTGTGGGAGCACGTCACATATATGATAATAGGCTTGGCTTTTAACCAAAGTTTTTCATCAACAAATATCTGCACTTAATGTCCGTTCTGTACCAGAAAGAAGGAAGTGGTGGGTTCAATTCGTACCTGAGTTCACCTACAACTGTCTCATTAAAGTATGATGATTTATACATCATTAAGGCAGCAGTTGTCAAAAACAAAGGTCGAACATTGGCAACCGAACATCTTATCACTGTACCACTTCAATGGCTACACGTGCCAATCAGTCTAGGAAAGTACTGGCAATGGCTTTCCCAAATGATATAAGCTGTCGCACACAATGACGGATTCAGATGCTGCATTGTAGGTGTCCCTTCGTGTTTTGTGTTTCCTGGCTGAACACTAAACACTAATGCTTTGTTTCATTCACCAGCCTTGAGGGGATAAAAAGCCCAGAGGAACACACATGTAGCGGCAGTCATGCGATTTATGAACGATATTTTTGTGGTGGATGTTTTTTTACTTTGCCTACACCGTATGAAAATTAAAAACTGGAACTTGAATTGTGCCGGAACTTTCCAAACTGAAACAGTAGGCTACTACAATAGTAACATCTATCCCTTCTTTCATTAATATTACTATCATGAAAGATTTGTTTGTGCAGATAAGTGAGGGGGGAGGGGGACATGGGGAGTGGGGAGTGGGGAGTGGGGAGTGGGGAGGAAGGAGGAAGAAGTGGTGTTGCTGGATTTGGGGGATTTAGGGATTAGGGAGTCTACACACATTCCCCACCTCCCAAATCCCCTCTGGTCTGGGGGAAAAGAACTTGCTAAGTAGGATCATGACACACAGGTAATTATTTCAGTGTCTGATGTGTAATTCATTCGACACATAAACTTAAGAAGTAAACTTACTGTTGTCCGTTTAGAACAATTGCCTCTCCACACTGGTCCTAAAGGAAGAGGTACCTATCGTACAGCTGAACTATGGCCACAAGACCCTGATCATCTCTACCTACCATCGTACGGTATTGTGCTACACAGACGACAACAACAGAATACAGCAGGTCGGCCAACAGCCTCGAAAATGGTCAGTGTTTTGAGTAACAATTGTGTTGCCCTCCAGTGAACAAATTGGGATGTGGGGTCGGTCGGTCGGATTATTATATTTTTTTTTAATTATCTTTATGTCAAACCTTTTACATACCAGAATATAATAATAAACCGCGTTGTCCCTGTGTTTAAATCAATCTGTGTTGTATCCTGAAAAACCAAGGGATAAGTGAATATAGGGAAGAAAAGCACAACTTCTATTAACATTTTATGCTAAAAAAAATTAAAAAAACCGACCCGATTTTTTAAAATATTACGGTCGGTTGCTGAGGGCAACACAATCCTTTTTTTAAAAACATACTGCTTACTTACTGGTAGCTATCAACTTTGCAAGTATGCTCCTTGGTTTGTTTCTGAGAGTTGTTAAAGGACAAGGTTACTCAAATAATCAACAATTTATATTTGTTTGAAACATAATTATTAATAAATATTTTAAAAAATATTTTAAAAATACCGCCAAATTACGAAATGCCACAAATAATTTACAAAGGTCATAGGTCGAAATGACGACACGGCCCCACAAATTTTCTGCGGCTATTATTGTGCACGCGTCTTTATGACTGAAGAAATTGACGAAACAGAGGAAATAGAGTTGAGTGGCATGTCTACGAACGAAGATGATGTTTACCTTCAACATCAAAGATTATTTGAGTAACCTTGTCTTTTAACTCTTTTTGACAAATGTTGAGGTGTCCCGACGTAGCTTCCTTCACCATCTTTGAACGAGCTATTCTTCAACAGAAAACACTTCACCTCTGAAAAACATATCGGTACTACCGGTAATGCAGAGTAGCACCGATAAAATGTAGGGTGACATTCCGCCTTGTGGAATGACCCCCCATGTTACTGACTGCTGGGTAACAGCTAGATCTAGGGACATTTGGCTTGCTTCTGGGAGTTGTTAGCTATCATTGGCAAGCGTAGACCACTCTGATACCGGCATTCCTAATCCAGGTCCAGAGAGACTATTCATGGCTGTAATGTAGATGGGGTCAAATGTCGCAAAAGTGGCACTGTGATTCAGGTTTTTATTTTCGTAGTGAACCACAAAATCATCTCGTTATTCATGTTTCAAAATATCCCGTTATATCCATTGATTTGTATACAAATACACACAGTTACTATTATTACCGGGTTCTCGTTATATCCGAGCTCGTTATGATGCGAGTTCACTTTATTCATAGAGTAACAGGAATCAAAATACTGCTAGCTACATGAAATTTCTGAGATATTTTGGTGCTCATATTGGGTCTCAAGACTGTGTGTGTAAACAAAGCCACATTGGAATTCTTGTTGGTGTGTACAGCAACGGCTATTTCGGAGGCCACTTCATACCGGCAATGTGCAAAGCCAGCGACGCCACTCTCTTCGCCACCCGACCGGGTCTCCGCCTCTGGCACGCTAACATAGAGGGCGGTGTTCACGAGACGCTGAAGTTCCGACATCTCTTCGACGCCCCTCATCAGACCATCATGCTCCTCCAGTCCACCCGGACGCAGTCGCAGACGGCCGCGGACATCCAGTTTGGCCCCGTCGCTTTCTTCCAGGACAACTACGTCCTGACGTGGTCCCACAACCTCCTGGCGGTGCTGGACGTCCTGGGGCCCAAGGGGGCCAGGGTGGTGGCTAGTAGCGTCTGCAGTCTGGGCAGCATTATCTCCGTGGCGACACACGGAGATGAGATCTACGTTCTGAGGAGGGGAGGAGATAGACCGCTGGTTCGCATTGCTACAGCACCTGAGGTAGTTCAGCTCAAAGGTTAGATATTTTCTTTTTCTTTTTAAAGAGTGTACCTAAATAAAAAGCAAGCATAAATGTGACCAGCTCTGCAAAAATGAGTCTCATGTAACAGAAAACTTTATTTCAGTTATATAACTGGCTGAAAAGAGAGCGACATCAGCTTTATTTTGATATACGTTACGCACCATTTGCATTTTTGATTCAAAAGTTATCATTTTTTGAACCAAAAATACTAGGTTATAATGTGTGTAAATCAGATAAATTATACTATAACTCAAATAAAGATTTTGTGACATGTGTCTCATTTTTGCAGAGCCGGTCAATTAATAAGAGATGTACAGAATGCAGATTGTATCACTTTGAGAAATAATGTTCAATGTTCGCTTGATCATTTGGTAGGTTTCCCCTTGTTGATGATCCTTTTAAATGATCCAGCACAAACGAAAATACATCCATGGATAGATGCAAAGTATTTTCAAAATGAAATAATACTGCTAGCCAATATTCCATTTGGACAAGGAATTACTCTGTGACTACCCATTGATTTCAGTATTTAGTATTTATTTCATTTTCCAGGATACACAAAACACTAAAATACAGACAAAACATTTGCATATATATAAAAAATTATACAAATAAACATTAAACAGGAAAAGGAACAGAATACACTACCCAAATAGCTCCCGTAGGATTACCCAAAAGAAACAGATTCCTATCGAGGGGCTCTCCAAACTAATTGGTTAATACATTTAAGAAGAAACGCATTCATGTATCATTTTAAAGCTAATAACAATGGCAAACCTACCAATTTTCCTACTTCTCAGGATGAAATTCGGTCTGTAATCAAATGTAAATAAACTTTGCAATGATGAAGTTTTACTACATTTGTACTAATCTGACCCGCTCGGCAAAAATGAGTCGCATATCGCAAAACCTTTATTTGAGACATAGTATAATTTATCTGAGGATTTACACACATTATAACTCAGTATTCTTTGTTCAAGAGATGAAAACTTTTCAACCAAAAATACAATCTAGGATCCAACATGTATGTATATCAAAATAAAGCTGTTGTTGCACTCTTTACAGCCAAATATGTAACTGAAATATAGTTTGTGGCGACATGAGACTCACTTTTCCAGAGCGGGTCACAAATATGGTTATTTTGTTAATATTTCATTTGGTTTTTTCTTTAAATGCTTGATGTTCGGGTGGTGGGATATGGGCGTTTACGATAATTATTGTCGTTTTCAGGCCTGGAATCTCGGCCCTAACCCTTTCGCTACCAAATAGTTTTCAGAATAGGGCTAGCAAGAACCGGCTAAAATTACACATTGTATTCTATTCATAATAGAATTACATAATTTTGACTGGTATACATGGTATACATTCCTGTCGACTATAGTCGCCAATGGTAGTGAGAGGAGCAATGCCATTTTGACTTGTCAAAAAGACACTTTGTTTCTATGGAAAACCTTGAAAAGGGCCAAGGGCCAAGACAATTGGTACAATGTAAACACTTACTAGAGATAACCAAGGCCACAGACAGGGGCAACAGAAGCCTCCGATTAATTCCAAGCCTTTGTTTTACTGCTGTATATCAATATTGAACCTTGTCATCAGAGCACATCAAACTACCCCAGCACCTGATAGTCCCCAGCTCCTCCAGCCAAGGTGGTTCATCAGACAGCAACACCAACAGCCCCACCACCCAGAGGAAAGACCGCAGCACCAGCAGCATCAAGCACGGCTTCACCGCGGTCAGGTCGCTGCTCAGCAAGGCCAAGGATGAGCTGGTGGACACCACGGCCAAGATCAAGGTGCCCAAGTTCGGGAAGCAGCATGAAGAGGACCACAGTGCGAGTTCGTCGCGGCGCGGCAGCCAGGACGTGCCACCGCCCCCGGACGGGGAGGTCGACCTAGAGGCCATCCTATCGCCCGAGATCAATGCCTCAAAATGGATTCAGAGGTCCCAGGACATGAAGCCCGAATCCACTCCTATCGCCGCTGGGGCAGCTCCCCCCGCGGTGACAGGGGAGCAAGCTGCGGGTATCGAGGAGGGCAACGGGGGCGCCCTACCGTGCAATCCACCTGATGCGGCAGGCATTGACGATGGTGGGGCGGTGGCTGTTCCTCTATCGGAGGCGGCCCGACCCGTCGACTGTCCAAACACGGACGAACTGCCCACCTTGATGCTGAATGAGCAGAAACTTGATTTGATCAGCAATGAGAACTTTGACGATATACTCTTTCAACCGGCCAAGCATTCCAAGAAAAAGAAGAAAAAACATAAGAGTAAGATGTTTTTACTACTAAGTCCTGGAATCTAATTCTTAAAATGTAATCTTAAATCAGTCTCGAGACGAGGGCGGAGATCACAGCCTCTCCACAGTAGGCCCTGACCTATTGATCAGAGAGTATCTTCTGTAGGGCAGGTGGTGTTGGGTCATGTGGCTTAGTGGTGCTTGGTTCACCACTTTAGATCCTGGATTAAAACCCCTGGTGGTCCCTGCCTGATCTCAAATTATTCCCCATTTCTCGGGGGTTTTTCCCCCACTTCTATAGCTGTAACTTCCCCCCGTAGGTTTGCAATACAGACCCTTGTAGCAAGGAATAGATGAAATTGTTGTAGACCAAATTGTAGCCTCTTCCCTTTCATGATCAAATACTGCTGCTGTTGTTTCTATCTATCTACAGGAGATGCCTTATACCCAGAAAAATTCCATGCCTCATTCGTGAAAACCTGTACAAAACAATATCTTAATGCAGTAAAATGTCATTAAGTCAAGTTCGGTAACTCAAATCTCAAAGTTATATATAACTTGTGGAATGTTTTATTTTGTATCATTTCTTTTATTTACAAAACATTATTACTGGCATGTTGTTTAAGTTTTGTAATGTAAGCCTTTTTTTTTCCGTTACCCATGCAGCCTCCAAGAAAGATCATTTAGGGAGATCAGCATCTCCTTCCCCAGTCCCTCCAGACGGCTCCCAAAACTCCCCCTACACCACGGCCAAGTCCTCACCTGTGTCTGGAACTGATAGTTCATCTAACGTGATGTCTGGAACTGATAATTCTCCTAATGTCATGTCTGGAAATGTTCGTGGCAGCCAACTTGACGGGCAGAGCTACAGGTCGAACAGTTTCGGAAGCGATAATCGTAGCGTCAGATCGGAAAGCAACGTGAGTGAGGCTGATCTGGAAAGCATCGGCAGCTCACTTGGAATCTCGGAGAGGCTAGGAGACAGCGACAGGGATAATGTTTCAAGGTCTGGAAGCATCAACGAGAAAGATTCCACTTGTCGGACGGAGAGTTCAATACCCACCGAGATTGCAGAACCGGTGACGATCTTGAGATCGACCAGCCTTCGTGGAAGTCCAAAGAAGAGGGAAGGGGTAGTGATTATTGTGTCGGATCGCAATGATAACGGACAGCAAGAGACTAGGCCATCTGGGGAGGAGGGTACCGTGTACCAAGACCCTGGATTGATGCCGGTGGGTGGCAGCGTCAGCGATGTGGCAACGAGGCACAGCATGCCTGCTAGCGGTGGGGGTATCTCTCCGTACAATCTGCAAGATTTACCAGGAACTCTTAGGTCGTGGGAGGAGAGCATGCTCGGGAGTGAACCCATGAAGGCTAAAATCCGTCAGGTTGCATGCACGGACGATATCCAGTCTTTGGTGTCGGACGTTGACAATTTACAGTTTGGCCGTGGCGGACCGATCGATGGTCGTGATAACCAGGCGCAGTCCGCTTCTCAATTGATCCACCATGACGTCGACGATGCCACAAAAATCCCGTTGACGCTCACTCTCCGGAAATCGGACTCAGTAGAGGATGAGTTCTACGGGAGATACTGTACCGTGCAGACCCCCAACAGCGACATCAGCACGCCGGAGGGCTTTCCCGATGACGAGACGTTCGATCGTGATCCGAGTTTCGGGCCGGTGGATGACACCGCCGCCGTGGAAAGAGACGACGACGAAACAGAACTCGAGGATACTCCTCTTCCCGAAAACGTACAGCAGAAGTTTGCCGGAAGCTGGATGCAGTGCAACACCCCCGGTTACGTCATGCAGCTGGTCATCTCCGATAAGCACATCTGGTGCGTGGACAACCGCGACAAAGTCTACCACTCCCTCATCTCCAACGTCAGCCTCAAGTGGAGCAAACTGAAAGACTCGGCCATGCAGATTGCCACGTCGCCGTCCGGGAACATCGTCTGGCGACTGCACCGCAAGACCAACACCGCCTTCGCCTGTGCCCCAATCAGCCCGCACTCGCCCATCGGGACCAAGTGGTACGAGGCAGCTCGCGGGGTGACCCACATCTGCCTGGATGAGAACGTCGCTTGGCTGATCAAGACCAACGGGGATATTTACGTACACAAGGGCATCAGCAGGGATCTGCCCTACACCAAATCAGAACGAGCCCAGAGCAATGCGTTCGTCGTGCAGATAGTCGCTAACCGGGGAGTGGTGTGGGCTGTTGCCTCCAACAAAAAGATTTTGTACAGGAGTGACATCGGACGTTCAAATCCAGAAGGAAAGAAGTGGTTAAATTTGGATGATGATTGGTAAGGGTATGTAGGGTTTAGTAGAGGTGGCATTCCACCAGGTTGGAGCATGATTTGTGTCGGTGTTCCTTGGATATCATTGATTACAACAACTAACGTCCCTCAAAAAGACACTGTAACTAGAAAGCAGTCGGTAGAGTACATGTTACCTCGTTGATAGCTATTCCTGGCCAGTAGTGTAATTTTGCTGTGCTGATCTTCCACGAGCCCATGCAGCCATAAAAAAGTCAAAACTTAGCAAAGTGATCCAGAATCTGTGTCATGATTTAGATCAACAGCAAAATTAATCTTCCCTATATCAACGTCCATGCCAAATTTGATCGAAATTTGTGCACAACTTTTTTAAGTAATCTTACAGACAAACAAACAGACAAATGTAATGTCGTTCCAACTTTTTGGGCGGAGGTAATGAAACACCAGAGTGTATGATTGCATACATGTGCACGCATACATGTCATGTTCTATTGTATTTGTGTGTTTGTGTTTATGGTTCAGTTGCAAGCTGTGCTTTGTAAGCATAGCGCTGGACAGTCGTGGTGTGGGCTGGGGCATTGACGATGATGGACTAGTCTGGTTCCGTACTGGTGTGACGCCCAGTAGTCCCACCGGGGACGACAAGAAATGGTGGCAGGTAAGAACAAAGTTTGCCAAATGCCTTCCCTTAAAGGAGTACGGTTATTTGGATTGTCGTCTGTATTATGTAATGTAGTGCAGTGCCACAGGTTATAAAATCTTACCAATAATTTACATTCCAGTGTTATTTGTGGCATGATTTGTACATCGTGCATTCTCAATTTTCTAGTTATTGATCTTGTTACTGGGACCGTGAGGCTTACGTCTAAGATGACTCATCATGGACACACATGCGCAAAGTTGCACTCTAACATTACCACACAGTGCTGCCGCTATGCGACTGGACTATCGCTGACATCATGCGCGATGGTTCAGGCAGTTGTATTCATCGTCTCGGTCTATGATATAGTGATGGGGGCTATTAGGCATAGTGAAAGGTTTCGCAGTACCTTTTACACAGTTTCCTCTTCCAACCATGGATACATTCAGCAACCCCTTCGCGATATCCAAGGTGGAATGTTGCAGACAAAATCCAACAAAGCAAACCCAATAAGTTGCCCCCTAGGCAAGTCGAGTGCCACTCACTCTACAAATCCCTTTAGAAGTTTTGAAGTGTATGTAATTTAATTAATGACTAACATACTACAATGCTTTCTCTTATGATTGCCAGAATTCAGCAAGATGTTAGATGTACATTTTATATATATTTACTAGCCATAGGGCATTTTCATTACAGCCACATGTTCAGTATAGTGGTGTTCATTATAGCGGCGCTCTACTGTACCTTGTATTCTCAAACAGTTTAATTATTTTTTCGTTTGCCTGAGGTCCCTATGGGGGAATACCTGATGCAGGACCCTAATGCCCTCAAGATGCTGATCAACATGGCAGGTTCTAACGCGACCGTTGACCGCATGACCAACTGGTTGAAGAGGCAGTACTACAGGGCCACTCACATTGCGGCCAGCGGCACCAGCGTGTGGGTCTGTGGGTCCTACCACTACAAGAGCTCATTGCACGTCTCCAAAGGCAACTTACTTGGTGAGTTCGTGATTGCACGTCCCTAGTAAAAGGCAACTTACCGTCGGTTCTTGTTTGGGTCTGTGGGTCCTACCACTACAACAGCACATGTCTCAAAAGGCAACTTGCTAATTGATAAGTTCTTGTGAGTATTTTGGTTAAACGAGGAATTCTTAACTACCCACAAAGTCAGTGCCCTAGTAAGCAGAGCATGAAATCTTTAACCTGCTCCCCCAAAATGGGAATCTTTTAAAAGTGAGATTTGTTCAAGTACTGTTTTCTGTATGAAAAGAGCTTTCCAATACTGCATAACACATGGTGGTCCTCTCAATATTTACATTTATACATATACTTTATTACTTGTGACCAGCTCTGCAAAAAGGATTCGCATGTCGCGAAACCTTCATTTGAGTTCTGGTATAATTTACCTAAGGATTTACACATTATAACCTAGTATTTTCTGTTCCAAAAATAATAACTTTTTAACCCAAAATTCGATAAGTGTCCAACATACCGGTATATCATAATGAAGCTGACGTTAGGCTCTTTCCAGCTATAAATATAAATCAAAATCAAACTTACAAAATCACATTTATTATGGAAATAGATTCTGATCGCCCTATCGCCAAATGATGTTACACTCATTTCGTGGGAACAGGTCACATTTGCCATAAACTCTGTGACTACATAATTTACAATTAACTTACAATTAATAGTTACAAATGAATAATAAGCTGAGGTATCTAACAACCCATTTCATTGGCTGTAAGCAATAGTAGCTAACTACAAGACCAATCATAAGCTGTTTTATACAATAACATCAATCCACTGAGCGGTTCGCCGTCCCAGATGAGAAGTTGTCACTGTAGTGGCTTACCGTAGGCAAAGATTGAAGTCTAATTTTGAAGTATAATGTACAATCCCTACAGTGTTACTATTACCGGTAGTTTGTACTCCATTCTATAACTATTCAGAATTAGTTTGTCCTCTGTCCCCCTGTCTGAAATATGTACACACTGCATGGATAGCCCAATTATTATGTCGATTTCAGGTTCCCTTTGGGAGAGTGGCTGTCCTACAGGGCTCCCTCTATCGGCTTGCTGGGTCACTCTCAGTGCTACAGGAGTCTATGGCCCTAGTGGTATGATAACAATTACACAATATTTATTTATTAGTAGCTTCGTCCAGCAGCTCCACAAATAACTCCCATAGAGGAGTGTTTTAACTGTTGACAAGATAAAGCTTCTCCTATAGGTAGTGCACTATTGGGTAGTACCAGGGCCCTTGGCTAGGGCCCCTAACTACCCCCTAACAGACAGCCCACTTGCCTTGTGACTCAACCACTGTCAAGTTTACATAACAGCACACCAATATCAAGTGTACTTGACATTGAAAAGATTGTCATAAAACCTGTGCTACTTCTAAAAGAATTTGGTTCTAAACATTATTATATGCTGTGAGTAAAATAGAGCTAAGTACCCTTTCTGTTGTTTATCGCCTGATCTTGTTTAAACTTGTTACGATCTCCTGTTTCAAAGATGTTCTTTCCATTACCTCAGGAATGATTTGGGCAGCTCTAAAGTCTGGCGAAGTCTTCTGTTTCCCACCAGACACCCGCAAGCCCCTGCAGGTGGACCCGCCCCACGCCGGGTGCACCTTCAAGCATCTTAGTGCCACACCCGACACTTTGTGGGCTCTGCAAGACAACGGTGATATCTTTGTCAGGAAGCAGATCTCTGAGAGGTGTCCCCAGGGTCTCAGCTGGAAACGGCTTAGCTTGGATCAGCTCGGTAAGGATTACAAGTTTATTGTCGTCAAAACAAAACTAGTGACTGGCTCTGAAAAAATGAGCGACATGTTGGTAAACCTTTATTAGCTCCACTAACGAAGTTGGATGTGTCTGTCTGTTGGTCTGTGTGTCTGCCTGTCTGCCTGTCTGCCTGTCTGCCTGTCTGCCTGTCTGCCTGTCTGCCTGTCTGCCTGTCTGCCTGTCT
>JAVCKS010014104.1:0-31818 GCA_032273685.1 Pteraster tesselatus
CCCCGGGAGGAACAGCAGATATTTCTATGGCAACAAGATGGTACGACAATAACTACTAGATGATAGCGGTGATGCTCTTAGGCATGCCAGGTTGAACTGGTCTTGCGTCTAGTGAATGCAGGACAAAGCCTTATCCGCATGGTTTGATATCTATGCCAACAGCCATTGACAGACAAATAATGAAATGCACGATTCCTTTAAATGGATTTCACTGTATTGACAGTACCCAAAATATTGCCATCCACTTTTATGCAGAAGCACACGATGTTCACAAATAGTTACCGAGCTTGTACGGTAGGTGAGAACATCATCCTGTTGCTAAGTAGTATAGGGTGACTGCTACTCCCACACTAGCAACATTCTCGGCCGACTCGTGGCTGTGAACATTTTCACAGGAGCCAAACATCTTTGGAGATGGCTGCATTGAAATCCTTTCCTGTGATTCGACTCATACTTCTTAATCAGATTCTAAGCTTCACTTTCGCTACCGGTACAGTAACTCAAAAGTGTCCAGAAGAATGGACACAGCACGGCTCGTCCTGCTACTTCAGAGACAAAGCGGGCAAGAACTCTTGGGCTGAAGCGGACAGCTATTGTCGCAGTATTGACAGTTTGCTGACAGTCATTGAATCCGCGGAGGAACAAGTCTTCATTACTGAAACATTGATAGGACACGTATGGTTGGGATGCAAGGAGAAGACTGAAGGTGAATGGGTCTGCGTGGCTGATGGGGAAAAAACCAAGCCGATGGAGTTTGTCAACTGGCAACCAGGTAGACCTTACGGTCCTCGTTTCTTAAACTGTGCTGTAGCTAGCCGCTCCATTAATGGGATGTGGTATGACAGCCGCTGTGAAGGCTTCTCTTATCCACTGTGTGAGCGCCGCATTGTTGGCACCAACACATCACCCAGCAAGAATACATGTCCTAAGTTCTGTCACTCTCACAAAATGTGCATCAAGAACTAACGCCCAGTAAGATGATGAACGCAACTGACAGGCATAAAAAAACATTAAACAAAGGATTATAAACCGATGACTCCACAACTTACAAGAAGGCCAATAGTTTCCTCAATTCAGCGGACCGAAACCTTTGTAAGATTGAAAGAAGAACCGCACTAAGCTCATGATCCTCAAAGTAACCATTGCCTGGTCAGGGACACCGAGAAAAACTAGTACCAGTAGTCATCATGATAAGAGATTGGAAACAAAAAACTCTCGAGCAAACTTGGGACTGAACAAATTGGAATTCTATTGTCCACAGAAAATATTGACATTATAAAACCAAGCTGAACTCATCCAAGACCTGCTACAAGATTTCAACAAGACTGACATCAGAGGATATGAAGGAACAGTAACTTTTCTTTAGAAACTAGCCACAATAAACCTCACAGATTTGGATAGGATCAATTTGGATGTGGTTGGCACGTACAGTAGAATTACAGTTTATGTATACATATATGGACACATTTTATTATATTGACCGTTTGGCACAGTAGGATTTTAGAGTTTACCATTCTTTTACAAGAATTCTAACATTAAAATTCTAACAATATTCAAACAAACTTATATATTAAACATTAAAACAAAAATAAAAACATAGACATTGAATTTTTGTCTACAAAATACGGTGAGTGTCCGACTGACCGACCGACCGACCGACCGACCGAGCGACCGACCGACCGACCGACCGACCAACAAAGAACATTTGTTCTTTGTAGATACGGACCTGGTAAAACTGCAGCTTTAAGGTGACGTGGCTTATTCTCAACATTAACATGATTTAGCTATCGCCTACTCTCTTCATTATCACACATATTTCTTATTAGCTCTACAAAAACTAGTCAAAATAAACCATTAGACAACAAAACCATACAAATGCGATACGGTTGGACAATTCATGAAAATAGTCTCATATAAACATCTTGTTTGTATAAATGTACCTAAACAAATGTATTAGAAATTTGAATTGTAGCATGCGTTTCACACAATAGAAAATAGAATGTGCAAAAGGTCTGCGTGCATGCTAAAATTCATATGTTAAACTAGACTGTTTCAGCTATATTTTGTGAAACTTTGGCGCTGATAAACTTAGCAAGTCAAAAGTTACCTCAAATTTAAAATATGTGCCGTTTATTATTGCAAAATAACTGCTAACATTATGTAGGGGGTATTCAGGGCCACTGTAGAGACAAAGGGGCCCTTTCTCAGATTTACGTGATGTCATAGGTGTCTCACGGTATGGAACAGCATTTTACCCAAAAAATTATTCAAATTTGTCATTACTTTTACTTTTGCATCTATCCATACTGTTGTTATTTTAGCCGTCGGATCGACCACTGAAATGGACGTGTTTAACTCATTTTTTCTCGTTAACATGTAATTTTTGTTGTCAGTTTAGTATGTAGATGTCTGTTTGGGCACTCCCTAAAACAAGCTTTTTCGCTTCTTTGGTTGTGCCTTCAATTCCTATTTTCTTTTGTCTAAAACTTATCACATCGTATTACATGTGTATATTGGAATTGGAAATAAACGTTGATGAATTGAATTCAATTGAATTTAATTGAATTACTGCTATCTGAAACAAAAAAAACAAAACGGCCGATAATGTGACTTTTGCCAAAAGTTTAATTATATAAAATTTCCCCAAAATATTTGGCATGCGCACTTATCTTGTGGAGCGATATAGAGTGAGCCTTATGACCTTGTCCTTACCTTCTCCTGGAACTCGAGAAATATGTGCCGTTATTGCAAAAGAACTGCTAACATATGTAGGGAGGTTGTTCAGAGACAGAGATTTAAAGGTGTCTCGTGGTATGAACAGCATTTTTACCCGAAAAAATCATTCGAATATATTAAAAACTGTGAAATTTATTACCAAAATTGTTCATACTGCTATCTGAAGCAAATAAACCAAAACGGCCGCCAACAATTTTTATTCGTGTATTTCCGGAAGTAGAAGGAATTTCCTTGAAATATTTAGAGTGCGCACTTATCTAGTGGAGAGATATGGAATGAGCCGAAGGACATGGTTCTTACCTTCTCCTGGTCCTGACGAAGTGACTCGTGATACGCCTCATCCTGCTCCTGACGAAGCGAGTTGGTCTGAACCCTTTGCTGCCGTTCGTGCCTCATGGCCACCAGGTAAGCCTCCGTCTCGCCCATGACCCGCCTTAACCTGTCAACGAGGTCGTCGGGTTGGATGGGTCCCGCTATTCTCTGGACAACGGTCATTCTGTTGTCTCGCAGGACAATGAGGGCTAGGAAGGGGTAGGTCGGTTCGCGTAGCGCAAGTGACACTGCAGATTGAATAAATTATTGAATTTGGTTGTCAAATCATTCTTACTATTATCCCTATATCTTATTGTGTCTTTCCTGAAAGATGTGGCAATGATAAAAAAAGTTAAACTTTTTAACACCACCCCCCCCACCCCCATTATCCATATTTTTGGAAATGTTAAAACAATGCATTCTTTGCGACATTGTACAACTCAGACTCTGAGAAACTGAGGCCTCTTAAAGTTTCATAAAATAGCATAAAACACACGTCACTACATGTTACTACATGTACCAGTACACGCATTAAAGCAATACAGTGTGGACTCTTAAAAAAAGCCCAAATGTTTACTAATATCCCCAATGCAGTATTTGTACGAGGTGTGTTGTAGTAGTACCTCTATATCCCTCGGGAGTATTAGTGGACGCAGCCCAGAACAGCATATTGGTGTTGATGAACTCATATACATCCGGATTACACAATGTATCCCTGTCAATGAAAATACACAGAAAGAAGAGATTAGCAACTTAACATCGTCTTTTGAGCCACAGTGTTAGCCAGTGGGGTGTCTGGGTGTCTTTTGCACTATATTGTTTGCAAGGTATGTCTCTGGGTGTCCTTTGCACCATAATGGTATCTAGTGGGGTGTCTTAGAGTATTTTGGACTTCCGGTAGTGCATTTATAGCCAAAGAGGTGCATGAGCATTTCTTGGACCACAGTATTAGCCAGAGGGGTGTCTGAGTGTCTCTGGGACCAGCGTGTTAACAAGAGATGTGTCTGGGTGTCTTAAGCATCGTAATGTTAACAGCCAGGTGTCTGTGTGTCCTTATGGCAATAGCAATATTCAAAGAGGTGCCTGGATTTATCTTAGAGTACAGTGTTAGCCAAAGAGAGTGTGGGTGTGTTTTGGACCATAGTGTCTCTAGTGTCACAGAACAACTGTCATTTAAATGTGAAAGTGCTGTGACTAATAGCAACTTTAGACCACACAATCTCAGCAGTAAACTAACCATAGAGAATGAAACCTCTTTTGAAGGGGAGAGGAGGGGGGGGAATGATTTTTGTACTTAAAAGCAGCTATAATATTCAGACATTCTATTTCCAAATCCGGCTTGCTATGCAGCGGATAACAACAGGTGTTTACTTACCTACAGAAGACTGGGGTGTCCTGGTGGTCATCTCCGTGCAAGTAAACCAACAGGAATCGTAGTTCTCGCTTAGCATCTGTCAGCGCCTACACAAACAAGACCAGAGGTTTACAACAATAGCGCGCTATGCATACATGACCGACCACTAAGATCGCTCATCTCGGTAGTAAAGAAAGGGGAGTGCTAGCACAGTCAATACTGGCCCCACTGGCAGCTCCCAGGCCTGTTTCCAAACCGTCCTGAAAACAAAGCACTACCGGTATGTTGTCTATACCAGTGGTTTCCAAACTTTGCGCCTTTTCAGACCTTACGTCAAAGCCCAGATTCACTCTCGACAGGCGCCCCCTTACCTGACTGTACGTGCCCTGGTAAAACGTTGGGTGTTCCGTCCCGTATAGATCGGCGAACCTCCGCATGAATGTCAGGACATCACCCAACGGGTCGGTGACGTTGCGTCGAGGGTCCGGGCGGAATAATCGCATGAACCACTGGACGACGTCAAACAGCGTGAACGTAAGGAACCGGAACGGGAACAGAATGGCCGCGTAGCCCCATTGTAAGAGCGACATGGGCTGGCGCGCCCGCTGGACACTGTACACCCTGGGAATGGTTGGAAGAACAGCAGAAATATAGGTGCTGTAAGTGGGTGCCGTAGGTGGGTGTTCCAAGAGGGCGCTGTAACAGTATGTTGTACATTGGGAGCATATATAAGGCCAGATAAAAAAAAGAAAGTTGTTGAGCGACCTTTTTTTTTAAAGTTTGGGTAGGGAGGGAGGTTTTTTGGGGTTTTTTTTCTACTTCCGATTGAGTTTTGTTGACACGTAAAAATATAAAATAAAGACTACTTTCTTCCCCAAATTATTGTATTTCTTCACAATACTAGGCATCCTTCTACATCAATGCCAAAACTCTCAAAAGCCAGCGAAAACGTCGCAATGCACATGCGCTGCTTAACAGAGCCCAAATTTGAATGTAAAAAGATAGTTTTTAATGGTTTTGTTAAAAATAAAAAATAAAACAAAAATCATGTCGGGCGTGTTTTGTACGGTCGGGCGGGGATGCTCAACAACTTTTTTTTTTATCTGGCCTAATATCGAAGCAGCTTAAACGGCAAGCTGCCCACAGCAGATTGATATTTTGTTCACAATTGTATAGATCAGATTACCAGGTTACGTGCACAGTTGTTACACATCACCCTTGATACTAACCCTCTCTAATTTACTGTACGAGATCTGCTCGTTCTGCAAACACCACAGGCAAAGGTGACGGAGTGATTTTTAGATCTCGTCTATTTAAATGGATAATAGACCTCATGCATAGTGGCCATCTTAGAGGGAAAACCCTTTATTCTGTTGAGAATATGCACGAGCAGACCTTTTGAACGTTTTTGTCGCTGAATTAAAATGACAAAAGATTACCTCTAAGATGGCTACTACGCATAAGGTCTATTAGTAAACTTGCATACATTAGTGGGGGGAAATAAAGATGCTCTAATAGTGACAATTTATTTTTACTCAACCCGGCGAACCTTTGATCATTAGCCGATGTGTTAACTTGTGTTACCGTCACTTCTGCTCTAGTTCTTGGCGAATCAAACACCGTAGGACGTCCTTCCGATATATTCAAGGTGTCTTGAACAGCCGTCTGTTAAAGTAACACAATAAAATGCATTTCTTCAAGAGTACTTTTTCATTTCAGGTCGTTTTGACCCTACAAAACAATGCTTTAAAATAATATACGGCAAAAAATGAAAGTTTTGGATTTTGCAAAAAGTTTGGGTAATTTAAAGATAAAAATAACACTTTCATTTCTACCTTATCCGTACGAGACTAAAGGGCTACACTTGCACGTACCGTACATGTGATTAAACTTTAAACTGCAAGTATATCCTTTATTCGGGATACAAAAATAGCCGCGCCGCAAAAGGTAAATTTAAAAAAAATGATCAAGATTAGATAAAGTTGCAAACTTCTTCCTCGGGTGATTCCTAATTTAAGATTTTTCTCAGTCTAATTAGGGTACATTTGGGAAAATAAACAAAGGGAAACCAACGTTTAGCACCCAAATTCTTTTCAAGGTAAATTTTCAAAAGGTTGTATTTTTTGATCATTTAAAACAGATTAGATCAAGTTGCAAACTTCTTCCTCAACTGATTCCCAATTTTAGATTTTTCTCAGTTTATTAATGAAGGTACATTTAGGGAAGATAAACAAAGAGAAACCGGCGGTAAGCACCCAAAATTGTCTTCATTTTTTTCCTGCTTAGTTGTATTATTTGGCCTAAATAAATAAAAAACCCTTACTACAAAACAGGAAAGGAAAAATTCTTTTCAACCTCAATATTCCAATTGTGTCGTTGAAGAATAGAATGGCATTCATCAGTGTCTTCATTTCCTGTTAAATCCTGAAAGGCAAGTATTTAAAAAAAAATAAGACAATGAAGGGTGAGACCCAGCTTTGTAAAGGGCATGTTTACTGAGTTTGTTTAGAGGCATACATGTATTTGTATCTGGGGGTTCAAAAGGAAAGAAACTCGTGTCAGTAGACATGATACGGCTGATACAGTGATTGATAGAATAGTAGTATTATTATTACTAGTATTATTATTATACTATTATTTCATGCTGAGATTAATGACATCATTTGACCCCGACTCGATCGAGATACGAATACAAACTAGGTGAGGCACAACCACAACAAAACCATGATACCGCCGTTTTGCGGAGAATTCATAAAGCTTACTCATTTAAGGCTTACTTAGGAGCAAAACCTACCTGAAATTGTATTAGTTTTTCGGTCTGTTCTACAGTAATCTCTTCTTCGCCCGAATCCTCTACATTTCCGTTGTATTCCGCCATATTTAATATAATGCACGCGTTGGATTTGCCAAATTGGGCAGTGCATTCCTAAAGCTAGCCTTGATTTAAGACAATAATTATTTTGATTGCAAATCTGTAGAGGGCACTGTTTGTTGGCGACGAACAGAGCCGTATGGCCGTATGTATATGGCTGCGATATCAGACAGAGCCGCGTACGTTCGAAACGCCAAGTATCAAGACTATCATATCATGGACCCTGAGAAAATTGTTTTAAAGATGTACTGTTCGATTTTAGATCGATCTCACCGTGATAAAATAATTATATAAACGTTGGATTGATAATTTGGTACGTTTGCACTTGTTATTTAGCTTTAAAGTAGGGTATCGCGATGATATCCAGCGATTTAAAGGATCGGTAATCCTATTATTTGCAGTATTTTATTCTGAAAATGAATTAGTGCTGCCGGTAAAATAGATTTGTTTTTGTACCATACCATTTAAAGCTAATACAAAGGCGGGAAACTTACAAATTTAACAATCTACAATGCAACATTTAACATTGCATTGGGGTGAAATCGCTCAGAGATACGACACTACATCTTTAAACATTCACTGAGTTTCACTTTCTCGATCTGGTGTCTCGATGTGATTTTTTGTAATAATAAACCGCAGTAGATTCTATTTTGCCACTGTAGGCCTGCATTGTAAACCGTAACGCAATATCTGAATGGATTACAGATGTTAAGATTCTTAATCGGATACTGATGTACTTCAAAACAACACGGTAATTATTATGCGATTGCATAATTCTACTACCTGTACATGTACAATAAACATTTACATGTGTACATGCATTATATACATGTACATGTACATGTACATGTAAATTACTACCATGGTGAGCTCGTTTGCGTGTGCAGGCCTCGCTCTACACAAAGCGTTCATTGTTGTCTTGGCCACCCCGAAAGCGCCCTATGGCACATGATGCACTATCTCTAGTGAAAGCTGAGATCTACAGTGAAAGACTGTCCTATTGTTCCCCAGCCGGTGAGAAACTAATCTTGGAAATTGACGTAATTGGTAGTGCGGGGTGGAGGGGGAAACACGCCCCTCCTGCTGGCGTCGTGTTAACGCCAGTGTCACTTTCTTCATCGGCTTATAGTTCCGGTTTTGTCATAATCTGAAGAAGTCCACTTCGTGTAAACTGCACAGTCACACAGCGTCCACGCACACGAACGGTTACTTACACATATCAATATTATGCATAGTATACCGCGTTACTACTACCAGTACTACTACTATACTACTAATCTACAGTCGTCTATGTTGGGATATTCTAAGCAACAACCTATTTATATATAACAATTCTAGCGGATCAGACTGTGATTCATCCTTCGCTTTGCCGCTTGAGGCTTAACTCATTGAAGATTTCTTGTTTGGATTACTACAGTTTCACTGACTGAAACCAACAACAACGCTTGGCAATAGCTCGAGCCCATATTATTTGCGGGGTAGGGATTTTACGGGTGTTCGACTAGTCTTCTTATAGTCCCAAAATGTACCTCATGAGCAGCGCTCTCGTTCTCTGCTCGATCCTCGCAATTCGCGGGACGACGACGGCCCAGTTCTACTCCAGCGATGAAATTCGCCGGTATTCGAGGGACGTGAGCGGCTCGGGAAGCGCCATGCGAAGCAGCAATCTCAGCCCGGACGACACGCAGGAGATTCAGGAGGAAATTCTCAATCTGCTCGGTCTAAAGAAGCGGCCGAGGCTGGGCCCGCCCAAGGGGGCGCAGAACAACCGCTCGGCACCGCTGTTCATGATGGATCTGTATCGGTCGCTGAATGCCAAGGAATTCGACGACGATGATGACGACAATTTTGACATGTATCTACTGTCGGATGATGCAGTTCCGTGGATGCCAGGAACGGCGTTTAACTATACAGTTAACGAGGTTTCTGCGTTAAACCAAGCCGACACGATCATGAGTTTACCAGGTGAGGTATAGCACATTAGTATAAATTACTAATTACATTTTCAGATAAGAAAGTCATTTCAATGTTCAAGATTTTCCGAATAATGTTTGGAATGAACATATTATACAAATTTGATAAAAACTCTTTTGTAAATTATAGAATATTTGTGCATCGTTTGTGCATCTAGCTAGCTGAAAAGATAAACGATTGGTGGGGAAAATTGGAGGTTGGTTACATTTCGCCACGTTTACTTCAGGTAATCAATGCAAACGATAGGGTATGGTAAACATTTTAAACATTTGATTAAGTTAAGAAAACAACCCCCCTCCAAAAAAGAGGGGGGAAACACGTCTTTGAAAAGGGTGGAGATATTACATTTTATTGGCAAGAAAATAATTGGTCGAAACCTATAAACCAAACCGGAAGATGTTATTGAACATCGACAATCTAACGTTTGTAAGTTTGTCATTTTAGCAAGCGTTCCATGCTTGCAGTGAGCCTTCTATTCACAACATGGACCAGTACCCCCAAGGCAACGTTTTCATAACTTGGCTATACTGTAATTACAACCTGCACGTTCGTGATGTATTTTAATGTACGTGACCGCTTATGGCAAGCAGATGTGTGTAGTGTTGTTGTTGTAATTGTTGGTTTTTACTCGGCGCGGTTTACTTTTGCAAACTTATAGTGCTTTTTAGGCCTGTTACTATTATTTGCTCTTTCCTTACATAACTGTACTCGTATATCGCAGGCAGTTACGGTTTTATACAGTGTCGTGTCCAGCCTCATTAAAATACAGGAATACGGGGCTCTGGACACGCCACTGTACTAGGGGGGAGGAAAGCCCCGTAGATTGGTGAAAAACCCAATTCGCACGTCAGCCTCGGGATTAGAACCCCGGTCTTCCGGTGGGAAAGGCTAGGAAAGTACCACTGCGGTGCTGTGTCTAGGCTGTGTCTAGGCTGTTTTACAGGTCTTGTCCGAACATCAGCCATCTTTCGTGCACTATTTCGTCTTACTATAGATTATAGACCCATTCCCACTATAGTATAAAGCGTGACGTTATTTCAGATGCGATTGGTTTCAGTATGAGCTGATGTCCTTTCATTACAAAAACAACAACAGCCGTGGCAATTAACATACTGGTTGCAACGTATCTTCCAGCATGGCTATATGCGGCCAACATGTATTGGCATCATATCATGTACATGTACTGGTGTCGCCCGGACACCAGTACACCGTTTATACCCATCTTGACTTTAGTAAGGATCTCGGAACTACGATTTTGTGGGTCATTCGACAATGATGAGATAAAAGCACGAATAGCCTATCGCAGAAAAGTAACGGATTTCTACAACATTTACTGAGCTGCCGCTATTAGGAGACGTTTTTCACTGCACATGTTTTAAAATGCATGTACTGTAGTACGTAGTAGGCTATAACCCATGTTGTCGTAGCATTGTGGTAGCGGTACAATAATGTCATGTAATCGTACCGTTTAGGCGACACGCTGTGCGGCTGTGAAGTGGGTGGAATCACGGTGGAGTAAATGCTTCACGGTGGAACGGAGAAATGACCTCCGCCCGCATGTCACGAAGATATAAGCCAGCTGCCAGGATAATTAGCCCACTTATAGTTAACCCGCCACCGAACAACCATGCGGTCACAGTTTCATTTTCCGTCAATCGTGGTCCTTTGTGATTTACGTTTGTGGTTTCTGTGGATTTAAAGGAGCGCAGTCGTCAGGCTAAACAAGACACCATCGTGTGGTCAAAATGCACGGATGCAAAACCGCAAATTATAAGTTTGCGGCACCACAAACAGGCAAGACGTTTGGTTCCCTACACCCGTCTGAAACCACAACGCCTTCATCCTGCTATTAATTATAGATTATTGAGGTGAGGTATTCTTTCCCTTGAGAGAAGTACAGTTTTTCAAGCAGTGGTTCCGTTCTATTCTAGCGGTACCCTATCAATTATCCAGCGCCCCTATCCATTATCAATGTCTCTTACCGCCCCATCGAATAAAATGTAGGCTAAGAATAACAAATCGAGTAGACTTGACTGGGAATCGAACCACATTTTGGAGACCCGCTTCAATGATCTTTTACAGTTAAGCTACCGAGCTTTCCTGAATTAATCTGTATTTGGTGAGCCAACACGTCTACTTTGTGATCATTTCCAAAAAATGTGAAAAAGATATTTTCAGGGATTGTTTTTTGTTTAAAATATAATTCGTCGTATCAACTACTGCATGCGATTTTTGCTATTTAAAAAGTGACATAATCTTTGAATTTTCAAAATATATTTGTGAAAGTTAAGCCAAGCCACCTGTATTTGTAAGATTACAGCAAATACTTTCGAACTATATTGTGTTCAACAGAGAACACGTTGGACATTTTCGTAACGATATAACGTGCTTTAGGCGGTCGGAGCATGGAGGAAGAAAATGGTTGGATCAAATCTTGCCATCAAATTGTCTACAACGTTTCGAAAACGTTTACACTCGATTCCGCGCAATGGCAGATCAAGATCCCACAAAGCCGGATCAAGCAACCGCAAATCCGGATTGGGCTCACAGACTTTAAAATCCTGGGTCCGCTGCTGACAGACGGATCAGATCGAGAGCAGTTTGCGCATGACGACACTCACCAGACTTGCGGTGTAGATAAACTTGTCGGATCTCAGATCCGCCCACACGGATCTAGTGTAAAGGTAGTGTAACATCACCACCGCAAAATTTGGCATTCATTTCGCAAGTATCTCCGGGTACCAGGGGGAGGTCATCAGGGTGTGAAGTTACCAGACCTCGCCGGTAATTTCTTCCAGACAACAGGGACGAGAACTGTGAAAAGGAAAATGAGCCTGGCCACTTGCCCTCGGCGTTTGCGAAAAACAAATCATAACGGGCGGATGTAGCACGTACCCGCGTACGTGAGCGATGGGTCCTTGGGTATTATAGAGGATTGGTCTTTGGTTTAACAACCAAAATTAAAAACCGCTCGTAAAGTTGATACTAACTAATGCGGATCTTCCCTGTGGAATATTTCTTTAAGAAATGCCGTCATCTTCGAGAAAACACACCCCGCCAAAAACAGCATCAGCTGATTTCGATGGCAACAATCGAAATTCAAACATTACTCGTGCGCAGATTATTAATATTAACCATCAAACTATCACCGGATTTGATCATAATGTTCACAGCTGAATTATAAATTGTATGATTATACACATAATATGTCTTCTCTTAGTCTAACTATCCTCAGAAGAGTAGACTAACCGCGATCATTATTGCTATAACTGTTAAAAGAAAACTCGATCCGTTATAACGTTCGTGCATGCCAGCGGGCAATGCAGTGAAACAACATAATTCAAAACTTCATGTTATAGGGCGTCCTCCATTGCTCTTAGATATCACAACGCAATGTAGCTCTGGATGTTAATTAATCTCCAGATGTCGACATCCAGAAACAAAACGTCGGCGTCGTAAATAAATGAGATGGCGACATCCCAAGGTAATTTACATGGACGATACAGCTCCGTTTACGAGGCCGTTTTTATCTAGGGGTGTCTCCTTAAAGTCACTGTTCTTTTCGCGTTACGATGTCGTCCTACTCCTGTTGCGGTGTTGATATCCAGAGGTAAATAATCTTGGCATCGCTGCAGCTCGGGAGGCACTTTCAGACTATTACAATATTTCACTGGGATAATGTTTTTACAATTAGCCCTTTTGAAGTATGGCGATGTACCGACTGGGTAAAATTCAAGACTTTACCCAAACGGAACAGCGCCATTATATTGTGGCCACCACACCTCGAAAGAGCTAATTAATACTCTATGCAAGCATCCACTATTGGCCGACAATATAAACACAATGTATAACAGTTCCAGGCCACATAATCAGGGTGCGCAGGCACCAGGCCCGTCCCACTTCCAAACAGTGCCCCGAAAGGATTTCACAGTTTGCAATCATTTGTGATGTCCCCTAACGTCCACCGTAGCTGTGACATCACGATTCTAATTTTTTTGTGCAGGCCATTCGCTCCGATCGTTTATTTGGAACGTTTTCATTATGGAGACAAGCATCGCCCGCTTCAATGTATGATAAATGACCGGGGTTCCTGTCTGTGGATTATTTCCAAAACACACAGATATGTAGGTCAAATACTATTAATCTAAACACAAACAAAACATCCGTCGAAAAATGCACTGCGCAAGCATTGGCACACCCGAGCGTTCATATTGATACCAGACTCAAGTATACCTACATGTATATCTAAGACACGAGTAATTTATGCCCTATCATGGCCAAAGAATTGACCCACAAAAATGGCTGTCGAAAGAGGTTAACAGTTTTTCCCGGTAAACTGAATCGCCCTTCGGAAATGATTGACGCTGCGCTGTTTGGAATGTTAAAGTGTCATTGTGTGTAAGTTTAATAGCAGAGCGAAAGAGCGAGAGAGAGAGAGAGAACGCGGGTGGGATTTGGTGAGACATCTTGGAACGAACAAACGGATACTCTTGATTAATAATAAGCTGTGAAGACGAAGCCCAGTAATTGATAGCGACACCTTACATGAGTCACATAGCAGGCGTCGGTGCTAATAGCTCACTTGATCGGTGGTGGGTATAGGTTGGTGTGGGTAGGGGTGGGATAATGGGTAGGTAGGTGGGTATAGGGTTGAAGGCGGGTAGGAGAGAGATGTAGATGGGTATAGGTTGTTTGGGCAGTGGCGCACCCGAAGGAAGGTAGGAAGGGGGAAAGGGAAAGGGAAAGGCGAGGGGAAGTGAAAGGGGAAGAGGGAAGGCAGGGGAAAGGCAGGGAAGAGCAGGGGAAAGGCAGGAGAATGGAAGTGAAGTACATGGGTGACGGGGAATGAGAGATGGGTAAGATGGGATGAGAAAGGAGAGGGGAAGATGAGAAAGCAAAGATGAGAGGGGAGGAGAGAGTGAGATGGGGAAGGGGAGAGGGGAATAAGAGAGAGAAAGGAAAAGGAAGGGGGCTCGAGGTCGTCCTGGAAGGATGCATTAAGTTGAGTTGAAACCTGCTTTTCTTTTTCGTCTCAACGGTACGAGCCCCGTCTGCCTACAGTAATAACAACATTCCACTATGGGTCAGGCGGACAAGACTCATAAATCGCGCCATCAATTCTGGTTTACTAAATCGAAGACCAAGATGAAGCTTTGCCATCAGCCTTTCAAAGATCCCAGTAGAGTACACAATCTACAGAAAGGTTTCTCGCGAGTGTTGGCCCATGGCGTGACGCGCACGGGAAACGACGAGATTTACTCCGGTAACGATTCACAGATGTGTTTTGCGGTTTTGTCCCCAATATAGCTCGCCGTGTGTTGGCTGAGTGACCGAATTCTTGCAGCATCTTGGAATTTCTGATGTTATTTTTATAGACTGTTATTAAACTAGACACAGTCGCCATTATTGAATGGCGACTGTGTCCTCGCAAACAGAGAGTGATTCTCGATTCAGAAGGGATTGTATCGTATTGAGTATCATGCCGGCGTGATGATCACTGAGGTGTATACCTATCAGTAAGAGTCTTTAGCAAAGACTGTTACTGAGAATCATGTCCAAATGATGATCGAAGATGTATATATCACCCAGTGATAATCGACGTACGGCTGGTATATTAGCAGCAGTCTTTGGCAAACACTGTTGCTAAGGATCTGTTGCTGAGAAGTGTTGATCACTGTACGTGTATTATATCACTAACCGCTGGCAATTAGCCTATAATTATTCTGTAGTAATTGGTGCGCGATTCATAGCAATGCATCTCGCCATGTGGGTTTATTATGGGTCATATAGCCCAGTCGTATTTATCTGATTCAGATTTAGATGGACGACTTCGACTGTATGCTGCCAACAGAGAATGATACACGGTATACGCTGTCACAAATCGTGACGAGACCCGTCATTGACGAGCATAGGCGTACGGGGCCAGTTATTTCTGAGGGGGGGGGGCAAGAAGCCAATTTGACCGAGGGAGAGGGGGAAGCAATTCCCCCCCCCCTCGTACGCCTATGTTCAAAAGCTAGGCCTCGATTCTTCTTTCGCCTTACGCATGATGGACATTTCTGATGGAAGCTTAGTGTAACGCCCATGCGGTGGCCATCTGTTCTTAGTTTTAGGAATTTTAGTGAAAAATGCATAAAGTTGCTTAAACCCGGACCCCTAAAGGTATCCTACATCTTCCATGATTCAATACGCACTCTTAAGCCAGGTTATACGTCGCTGGGCCATTTGATCGTTGTACTAGAAAGGTTTTACGATTATCGTGTTTCAGTGAAATAAGCGGCCATTTTTTTAAGATGGCCGCTATTTGACGTTTCCCATACATTTTGTTTTGGCAAAAGATAATCAGGCTAAATAAACAATCTTGGTTGGATCAGTTTACAGTTTGGTACACAGATCCGGTGTGAACTATTGGTAACAGTGGTGAGCCATATTTAACACCATTTCGCAATATCTAAGAGTTTATAGATTCGCTCGTTTTTCTGTTCTGTTTTGAAAGGCGACATCTCATTACAAGATTAGACTGGGTGAAATGATTTATGTGATTCGTTTACACGCGGAGCGTTCTATATCCGACATGGTGGGTACATTGACCTGTGTTGATTCTCGTGTGATGACGTCACTCCTCATTTAACTTAGAAGGACACATGTACACGTAATCAGTGGGTCAGCGAAGCCAGCAGTGAGATCTTTGGGAAAAATCAATATCGGTACTGAACATTGTTAGCTCAAGTACTCTCTGGTCAAATAATTGTTGCAACGAGCATCACCGTGCAAATTCGCGAGGTATAGCGTAATAAAATATACCACCGTGTTTTTACGCGAAGAATAGCCACACTTTGAACTAGTCTTGTCAACAGCCGTGACGAACTTTGAGTAAGTTGAGTTCCCCGTGGAGCGGCGACCTTGACGCAAACGAACACGCTGTACGCAGTTGTCGTTTTTCCGTGACAAAAATAGAAAACGGTGCACATTGTGTTGACATCTCAATAACTGGAGAGAAAGAGAGAACGACTTACATGTGATGTCGTGCCGTGAATTGGAGACTATTCAAATTTAGTAAAAAATATGAAAATTTTTATGACATTGTTACACGAATCCATTAAAACGTTTCACAAAATCTTACGACCACCTTGACGATTTACCGGTACGTTTAGGAAAACTATGTTTCTACCTCACCTTATCTCTCAGCAGAATTCCAACCACACTTCATTTCGTTTAATTGGGGGATTATTTTTAACAGCTCTGTAATCTACAATTTATAAGCAAACAGAAAAATAAATTTATTTAAAAATATATAAATTTTTAAAAGTGAAGAAAAAAATAGTTTATAAAATTGTTATGTTTTTAGAAATGTTTAGGTCAATTAGCAACGCAAAGTATTTTGTAATTTTACAAATGCAATTTTTTTTCTGTATTAAAATTGACGTTTTCTTTTGTATACTTCAATGTCGCATTCATCCGTCAACACCACGTCACACACACTCGCCCCCCGCGGAGCGTGACCGCTCAGCACCCAACGTAAATAGTTACCTGGCCTCACGACATTCTAACGTAAACACTGCACAGTTGGTCGACTTGTGGGCGTTTTCCGGATGCCCCGCTGTCTCACACTGAAAATACACCGGACACGTGTGGACAGCACTGGGAGGGAAACCAACTTTTCTTGATAGATTTGTTTAAAAATCCTTTCAAAATGATTGTGTAGCGTATTTTGCTATACAGAGGTGGATATAGGGTTAAAGGGGCTCAACCCGTAGTAGGAAGAGCGCTTTGGAAGAATACTTACTTTCGTTGCTAGTACCTGTAAGTACATGTACAATAATATCGCCAGTACGCCATCTAGTGATTTACCAAGATAAATCCTTATAGAGTGAAGATAAACAAGGTCACGGTAATTTTAGTTTTTTGTTGATTGTAGGTTGGGGAAGGGTGGAGGTTGGGGAAGGGTGGGGGTGTGGGTTGGTGGCAACAAATCTGCAACCGCTGTCTCTTTATAACTTGACCTAAGTAGGCGAAGCGGTACTTTCCTCGCATTTCCCACTAGAAAACCCGGGTTCGAATCCCGGGGGGCTGGCATGTGAACAGGGGTTTCGGTCCCTCCCTGCCTTCGTTGGTTTTCCTCAAGACCGCAACACCGCCCTCTCACGATACATGAGCGGTGAGCATAGCCGAATTGTATCTGTCCGAGACGCAGACCATTGTGGTGTGGGGTTTAAAAAGAGTGGGTTTGAAACTGTGTCAGTTGAGCTTTAATTAAAGCACACGGAAGAAGAAGTTAAGCCTTAAAGTTGTTGGTAAGTTGTAGAACCGGAAGTACACCTAGCGGGAAGTTCTCGTGTACGTTGTTTAAATGGAGGCGGTTGCAGCTCGTGCGACCGGTGCAGCTGGACAGGTGTGCTTCGTATTGGCATTAAGCAGTCCCGGCCGTGGAAGACGGCGTAGTGATTTCACAAGAGGTGCCGAATTACACCGTAACCAAAGAAAACTCTTACCTTGATAACTAAACCAACCATAACGATGTGTATATGTTACATAACATATTTTATGTAACAAATGTACTAAATGTTTCGTTCAATATCGCCAACAATACTGTTTCCCGTTGGCTGGTTATACAAAAAAATAATGAATTATTCCTGATATTGTTTGTCATGAATAACTCACGACTTCGAAGAACCTGTACGTATGAGGAAAATAACACATTTTGCGCATCGCGGCAGATGTGGAATTACTAATGAATTGAACTGTCTCCGGCTGCCGTATCTCAAACAGTTCAAACGGCTTAGCCGTGTCTGGTTTGGCTCGGTCGTCGTTCATCCAATAGCGAATAATCTACCGGTCATACCTCCGGATGTCGATCGTCTAGTCAAAATGTGGGTGTCTGTGTTACTTGCCATGGGGTGACGAAACGTTGACCAGTTACTACTGGTGCAGACGTACGTACACTACAGCAGTATATACCGATATTGCTATACGAACCGAGATGTCCAAAAACCAAACGGTTCTTATTCAGAAGTTAACGTAAACAAATAACGAGAAATCAAGAGATCATTGGTGGCGCTGGGTTTGATATCGTATGCGGTCAATCGAAGTCACTATACATTTCTGCAATGAAGCCACAGGTCAATGGACTTCTGCTGACGTACCGACAGACCCAACAAGTTCTAAACAATCTTCCAAGCGGCAGCGGTTGCTCTTAAGGCATGGTTTGCCGAAGCCCTCTGCGGTCATGTATACCACAAGCACGTCGTTGTAACTATCGTACTAGTCCTATTGGAACAGGAGTATACATCTATTGTAGACCCTGTTGTTGTTGCGCACTCAACAGTTTTGCAGCCAAATTCATGTTTTTGTTGGCAACTTCGGCCAAAACAAAAAGACATGTATCCCACTTTCCAAGGATATCTGTTGTGTTGAGTGGTGCACATGTACTCCTATATCGTCTAGGCTGTAGCTGTTGGGACAATCGATCGTGAATTGACCTGAAGTGACCTTCCACGACCCCCGGTGATCCTAACCTTACCTCTGTCGAAACATACACTGCTCAGTGTATTGCGATCTGTTTTCTAATATACTATATAGGCTGGCTTATGTTTCCCAGCTGGGAATAACGTTAGGATTTAGGAATAGATATAAAGGCAAGCCATGATTGGGTGTAATTTGCAGTGCACTCCCCCAAGATTTGTAGACAATCGGCAAGAATGAATTTATTTCTTCCTCTTCAAAAGGGCATTCGGTAAAATGTATCAGTTGGAGGGGTAAGGGCAGCACGGGTGGTGGATATGGTGGGTGTGGTTCTCCCTGCCAGGCCGCTGCACCGGGATTGGGATTCCCACACCACGCCAACTCGGTCAATGTTCTCAAGACAGTGAGCTTGCCAATTTCAAGCCCGTATATCGTCCGTAACATGTTTACATTCGGAATGCCGTTCATAACGACAATGCACTTTTTTTCCTCTTCACGGTCCCAATATAGCCGAGGTGGTAGTATCTGCATGAGTTATTCGCAAGCCCGTGACATTATGTTTACGTTCGCTCGTGTTGTCGGATATATGACTTACAAGTTAAAGTGGCGCTAACGTCATATTATTTTATCGGGCAAAATGAATCCGTGCCTCGGATTTATTCTCAACCTTTGAACCCGGGCTTTGAACTGACTTACAAAACCGCCACCCTCCGGTCGCGCAAACGTTTCCCCAAACGACATAGAAGTTAGTGCCATAGTACGCACGGTGAATGCTTTATGATCTTTGGTTCTGGGATTGGGAGGGGTACACCGTTAAATATGTCCGTAATTTTACGTTATTTGTGCGGTGCAATTTTACAGCGGATCATGTTTTTTACATTGTTACGGTTTTTTTAAGTTTAAAGTACGGTTTTTTTAACTTTAAATTACATTTACGGCCAAGTTATTATAACTTGAGTTCTAGTTGCCAGTAATTTTGCCGTTTTTTAACCGTTAGTTTTTAACAGTGTAGAATTAGTAAAAATAATAATAATTATAATAATATGCCCCTAATCCTAACCCTAGTCCTAGTCCTAAACCCAACCCTGATCCTCGTAATATGGAGATTTATGGTTGGGGTTCATGCGTTATTATTATAAAAAAAAATGGTTTTTTGTTTTTTCGTTTTTGCTTTTTTTTTTTTAATTTTTTTTTTCATTGGAGTCATACAACATACATAATTATATGCGTTATTATTATTATTAGGAAGATCCTAATACTTGAACTGTTCGGCGTACTATTTGCTATGAATTTTTTTCATAATTGTTTTTTTGCCAATTGACACAAAAATACGCCTGAAGGCCAATGATGTGTTTGTCATTTTGTGCTGTTCGGGAGGTTGTTTTGCAATTCCTAGCAAAACTGCTGCAGCATTTCATGATGAGATCATTTTGCAGTAATGAAGTTTGACACTTCTATCCTTAAAAAGAAATCAATATAAATTTTCACTATATGTTGACACCAGTTTTGTGGTTAGACTTGTGTACAGTCCATATTAGAGTACCGTAGTAGAGGGTTTATTGTGTATTTCTATTAAACATAACCCTAACACTAACCCTAAACCTAACAACATATAGCGGTTTCAGGACTTCCTTGCACGAACACTGACTGCAACACGCCCACACTGACTGCAAACCCCACAATTTATACCCTGCTTGTACCACCAAGCCGGCCTTCCATATAAGTCTTGCCTCAGAAAAGAGCAATAATTCTCGTACAAAGGAAAGTCTTGAAATCATATTTAGATCAATGATTTTGTTCAGTCTTCAGAGCGATATCAACAATTGGAAAACAAGTTATACACCACCTTGATTCATAATAAGGAACATTTAAGCAACTTTGATAATTCGTAATTCGAATGGGGTAGTGTTGTGGAGATTCTCTCCGTCTGAGGTTTTATTTTATTGTATTTTATAAACGAACGAACAAACAGCCACATCGGTTGGGTGCCTTCAGAGGTCAAGAAAGGGGAAGGGGGTAAAGAATGGGGCAGAAAGAATTTTTGTTTGCAGGACAATGTTGGACGTTTTTTATCTCCCTGCTGGTATCCTGCTATCGGTGACGATATATCAACTCTAATGAACTATATATGCAGCAGAGTATAGCTAAAGATCATCTGAATTATCTGTTAATTTCAAGCTTCTCTACATCATAGCGCCCTCTATGAACTTTACTATAGTCCCTCTTGAAGTCAATTCTGCTAATGGATTCTTTATACGTATTTTTTTCCTCTTTTTCACTCCGAAGTTCAATACAAGGAGAAATCAGTGAACAAGCATGGCCGCCACCGGTACCACTTTGACCTGACGCGAATTCCGAGGGAGGAAACTGTCACCGCGGCTGAACTGCGCGTCTTTAGACACGGTGTGGACGCAGAGACACCGGGCAATGGTACCTACATGATCAACGTGTACCAGGTCATACCGCAAGATGAGGAGAATGGAAGGTGTGTGGACAACATGGATTCAGACATGGCATTTGTTGATCGTATTTTTTATTCGGATCCGGATTTGGGTCTAGATTCAGATTCGGGTCCGGATCCGGGTCAGGATTTTGATCCGGATCCGCATTCGGATCCGAATTCGGATCCGTATTTAAAGATCCAGATGTGAATCCAGATGTGGATCCGGGCGCGGATTTACATGTTTTATATGATTACTATAGAGAGCAACAGAAACGTTTCGCCGCGGATAGTCTACTGAGTGCCCTTCCATCAGCTTATAACCGTGCCAGTATTTTTCTCACCAGGATATCAAAATCGATGGCTTACCTGGACGGACAGACGATAAAACGGGGGAACCACGGCTGGCTCGTCTTCGATATAACGATGGCTAGTTCAACGTGGCGGGTATACCCACGGGCCAACATGGGTCTTCAGATAACCGTAGAAACGCTAGAAGGTGAGTGACAGCAAGATGAAAGACGCAGTGTGATATAAAACAGATACGGTTAGCCGTGAGGCAGTAGACCATACATCATGTACGATTTGGGGATTAATTTTAAGCGATGACGTACAGGAATGACTTCCTCGTATATCATAAGTTCTAATTACTCTGCATAGGCCCAATCACGGCCTAGTTGATCACGAGCCAGTAGAACAAGGTTCGAATCCAACTCTTAATAGGCAAAAGGATGACTGGGGAAACTTACTCGTGCTCGGTGTGTAATAGATCTGTGTGGTTAACAAAGGAGTGATTGCCTAGCTAGTGGAATAGGAGTCAGTTGACCCTGGTACGTGGTTATAATCACACTGGCACAGATCCAGCTTAGTGAAATGAGAGCAAGTATATACATTGGTTCTCGTCCAACTGGCATTATACCAATCAAGCAGTTACTCAATAATACAGATGGATATCCCCACGAATGTTCAGTTCACCAGCGTTTACAATCAATTCATTGTGCATTAATTCGCCAGCAAACACTTACAAAGGTCGATGGAAATCAGAACTGGCTTCAGAAAGTAAAATTACCTAAATATTGTAACTCTGACATCGCACGTATACTGTGCCACCACCGCCCTCATCGCCACGTTATATTCCGTTGATAAAAAGGTTTCGTTTGTTTATCATCCGAGCAGGCGAATCCATCGATCCCAGCTTGATCGGTCTCGCGGGCGTGGAGCCCGAGAGCGAGCAGGGAAAGGAGCCGTTCGTGGTTGTCTTCTTTCAAGGCGCCACCGTGGCCCAGCCATCGAGAGTCCGGAGCAGACGCAGTGCTAGCACGAGTGGGAGGAAGTCGAGGAAGAAACCACGAAGCGGCAACAGCAATTCGAATTCGCTGAATGAGCTGGGTGCGGCTGATCGCTGTGAGTATTTTACAAGGGCTCGTAAAAACTAAAACTGTATCTAATCTTTTTCCCTGATCGAGGCCCGGGGTCCGCTTCAACCGTGGCCATGTTTTTATTTGGGGGTATAAACTCCAACGATATAACAAAGCTTTTAACTTATGTTTAATTATTCTTTTGTTCGATACTAAATAATATCGGTTGTAAGAGCTGAGAGAATCCGAGACTATCGCTAACAATGACGATAGTTCCTCCCTTGGAACCTATCATCTCGAAACGATTTCAAGCACTTCTTGCGGACTTACCTAATGACCACTCGTTCCTTTTTGTGTTTACTAGCCAACTCCAGATCGATTAGACAGCGGGCATGCCAGAAGAGGTCCCTCCAAGTCGACTTCATAGATCTGGATTGGGAGGTGAAGCTTTCCCCTTGTTGTAGTTTCTGTGGGCCAGTACTAGTTCCACAAACATTGCCACAAACACGTCACTTAGATTTGAAAATTGATCGTTCGTCCACTAATATTCCACACCATATCAGAAAAAGATATTCTCACAGCAAAAACACACGCCCAGTACAAGTGTCAATAAATACAGTTTCTCAGTGTCCCGTAATTATTATTTGTTTTGGGTCGCAGGACTTCATCATCGCACCGTCGGGCTATGCGGCCTTCTACTGCGAGGGAGAGTGCGCCTTCCCACTGAACGACCACCTGAACGCCACCAACCACGCCATCGTGCAGACCCTAGTCAACCTCATGAGCCCTGACTCCGTGCCGCAGGCCTGCTGCGCACCCAAGAAACTGAGCGCAATCTCCGTGCTATTCTACGATGAAAGCTACAACGTGATCTTGAAGAAGTACAGGAACATGGTTGTTAAGTCCTGCGGATGTCACTGAGATATGCAGTTGAGTTGATATTGAAGACAACACACACATAACATACACATGCAAAAACAAATCTATACCAATTGTATATCGATGTTGGACCGCGTACACTTTGACCCGGTCGTCAGGTCCCAACCGACCCTTATCGTAGAATCCAAAGTGATCACATAATGTTCCGATTGTATGGAACCAGTTGATTCATTTGTTAATTCGTGTAATAGGACAGGCATGCTGAGGTGCTGATTGGGGGTCAATATTGTCAGGGCAACCTATCGTCACACTTCGGTAGTATGTACTCGGACTGCAGGTGTTTTCGAAATGAACATCTTCGGATGGACTTCACAAAATTGTTCCGCGGCTTTAGCTTCAGACCGTACAGATCTTTGATCGGAAGCTGAAGCCCCTGACTAAGGTCTTATTTTCGAAAACCATGTATACGTTTCCTTCACATGCGTTGACGGGTTGTATTTTACATTGGATACTCCGGAATTGATTCACAGAAAAAAAATATTCAGCGGCGTTTGAGTAGACACATGCTTTATTATAACGTGTACATGTCCGCTCCGGCCAGATGCAACCATGTTGGGTAGTCTCTGTCAAAGACGTCTAGTCTCTGATTGCACGTACATTACGTTGTCCGGAGGGCGTGCCGATGAGCGCCCATGCGAAGCCCATCCCTCCTCGTCTTCGGCAGAGACTGCCGTGAAAGAGAGGCTCCTAGCTTATCGCCTATTCGGCAAAAGACATCATGTTGTATATAGTATAGAAAGTATTTGACAGGTGAGGGTAACTTATCGATTGTGTATTTATAAATGTGCCTCCTTTGCGTTCGTCGTGTATGATAATATTTGTACACTCATAGAATTCAAAACCGCATCACTTCATTTTCACTGGCTTCTTAACGACGCGTCATTACAGTGACAAATCAGAGCTGAGGCCACCGATGGGAACCGTTCCAACACTAAATAACCTCTCAGTTTGAGGCCGCAATTCCCATTGCACATGGACACCGTATACAAACATCCATGAACGACAATGCAAAGTGAGAATTGAGTTCTGTTTAGCAGTCAACTTTCAGTCAATGTTTGGTTACTCTCACTTGCAGCATCCTACTGCGTTGATATACAATGCGATTTGCAACGTCAAACTGACAACCCGTTCAATGAAACATCTCAAATTGCTGGAGCACGCTCCCGCTCATCGCTGCAACAACATGTGATGGTACGGCTTTTAAATTCTGCGAGTGTAATATAGTTATTGTTGATGTATATGTACATAGCTGTAGACGGAAAGTGAAATAGTGAAAATGTTAATTGGTTCAGTCTTTGGCGGCCGTGAAGGAAGGGACCTACAACTTATTGTAATTATTGTAAACGTGTTATTTTAAAGAAATATGTATAATTACAGTTTTGCACTTTTTGAAAGTGGCTTATTTATATGCAGCGTCGCGGTCGACCTTCCTCGAAGTGGCACTATGGTCGTAATACTGAGCATAGATTCAAACCTTCAATTGCAAACTGGTCAACACAGCCGGTGATTTACATCGGATTTACATCGGCATTTACAAAATACATGTACAGACTTGACATTCAGTATGGAGTACCGGTAGGGCCTATACGTTATCCCGTGCCTACTTCTGGAAGTCCTTGGGTGATCGGACGATCATTCCACACAGGAATACAGGCGTGAAACAACCAGCTATTGGCTAGCTGGACAGTGTGGAATCATTCAGGGAGATGTGTCGGAAATCCTGCAAACCTGAATCCGGTACTCAATGGCCGTGCAAAGTCAGCTAATCTGCACCGTGCTATAAATGCCGGTAAATAACGGAAGAACTTATTCCATAGGAAATGTCAAGTCTAATGAGGTAACCTATACTTTACTACGTTGTTGTAATTGGGCGTGTTTAGCGGAAGTAGTAGCCGTTAGTTATAGTTATGAATAAAATATGAAAATTGTAGATGTCTGGTTTCACTTCATTTTAGTTCGTCCTTAAAGCTTAGAGGCTCTTCAACTACTATCGTGATTCACAATCGGCACTCCATCAGCCATAAAACAAGAGAACGAGGCAAGAACATCTATTACCACAATAAGAGAATCAAAATGGCGTGGATGGCCTGAAACTGCTTTAAAGGTTCCTTTCTTTGGGCATTGAATGCCGCTATCACAAAAACAGAAAAAAGAGTATAAATAGCGTATCGGACGTCCGGTCTTTCCTTCGTCGTCATCGATGCGGGGAGATATGTGTTCTTGCTGTACGTACATGGTGAAGCCTAGGCAATAATATCATCAATGTTTATGGTCAGAGGTGTCAAATATAGTGAACCCAAAAAAATCTAATAAAATAATAAAAACAATCCTAAAGGAACCAGACTTAGTCTCCATGGGCACAGGCGGGTGATTGATGACATCCGTTATGTTAACGCGGTATCCGTTCCAATTAGTAAGCTCCCCTTGGTGACGGCCTATCTTCCGAAGGGACCCCGAAGACCAATCTCAACATTTAAAGGGGCAACTCGCATCTCATGGCTAAATGAGGCAGCGGCGTTTTTGGTCATGATGTGCTGGTTCGTCGAGTTTCTATTTCTAAGAAATAAACATTTCTTCAATTATATAAAAAATAAACCACATGGAAAATCGTCCAAAACACTAGGATGTTTTTTCAAAAGTTTGTGTTTATTCACTTAAAAACTGACACCATGTTTAAACATAATATGCGATATTTGTTTGTGAAAAGAGAGAAACTCAGATTTTCAGTTTTTCAGATATTATGGTTCCAATGATGTCTCTATTATCACGAAAGCCGCCTGCTCACGAAATTGCTATATTTACAAATGTAGTGCGTTTTGGGGGCAAACTAGCTGTAAAGATAAGAATCGTTTGCGAACAATATATATTACACGAGCTCGATAGGCGGGACAAGCTTATTAATAGCAACCTCTGATTATAAGAAATCTGCTGTGCATGTTTCGTCGTATGCAATATCCATTGTGGAGAGTGTACAGATGCTGGATATCTGTAACTAAGCATAAGTTTGCCCCAAATCTGCTGACAATTCTCTCTTTATACTAACTATTGAGAAGGTTTCGGCAGTGATATTGGTGAAGCCATGCATCAATTTGGAAAGGCCTCGCCTGGTTGCATGGGTTTGACAGCAAACCCAGCCAGGTCCTAATTTTGGTATGATAATTATGCTTTCAAAATTAAGTAAGACCTACATTAAGTTAAGCCTACACCTTAATATTCCTTTGTCTTGGTTTAAGGAGATCGTGTTGTTAATTGTTAAAAAAGGAATTTTTTCAAGGAAACGAAAGTTATGTGGCCGGAAGCATTCGGTAATATCCGTATATACCATAATACATCGCGGCCGACTAAGTACTTTCTGTCTCATGATGAAAATTGTTTTTAAAAAATCTTTAAGCCTCAGGTATATATTTTAGGTATTATATTTAAAGTTGAATACATGATCATCTTCAACTAAGGCTAGGGAATACTCCCCAAACCATCAAGGATGTTCATTTTACTAAGGCAACCGAAAATTGGTATACCGGTACCCCCGCCATAACACCGGTACCCCCGCCATAATACCATAATGAATACTTCCTGATAAATTTAAAACTTTCTAACGTTATCTCTTCGGGTACAATTTTGTGTTTGCACGCATTCTTACAAAATTCTAAGTAATATTACTTACAATATTCATATAAATATTTACAGAGGGTACACAACTTTACAAAACGACTACAGAATGTTCTGGGCAAAACTGACACGAACAATTAATACCCATGTCATATAGAAAACATAACATTTTGATAGTGTAAATCGGAATCAATTAAATCATTATAATCTGTACTGACCTGGGTCAGTGTGACCTGGGTGAGAGTAGCCTGGGTGTGTGACCAGGGTGAGTGTAAATTGGGTTAGTTTCACTTGACTCAGTGAGACCTGGATCAGTTTCAGCTGGGTCAACTTGACCTGCGCAGTTTGTTCTGGTTAGTTTTCTCCAGGTTGGTTTGCTAACCGGTCTATGTAAACTGGGTCAGTTAGACTCCGGCCAGTCTGACTTGGGTTAATTTGACCCGGGTCAGTTTAACCCAAAAGGGTATGGTACATATTTAATCCTTTAACAACAAGGACAACTTATATTTTATATTTACATTCTCTTAAAAATTATGTACTTTGAAGTATAAATGGCTAGTCGTTGCCATAGAATGCAAAATATATACATTGCTATTTATATTAATCTTAATAGCGATTATTTAAATATGAACGCGAAAGGATTTTTCTTAAGAAAGAAAACTGGTCTTAAGATGAAGCTCAACGTGTGGCTAAATAATATCCAAGCGCGGCGAGCCAAGGGTGACACCGGGGTGACCGGCGCCACCCCTGTCGGCATCGCGATAATTTGCTAGGGGTACACCGATGGTATAGTGTCTACCAATAGTGCAGTGCGGATGGTACTTGCCTTGTCTTCACCGCTGAAGGGATCCGATTTCGAATCGTGAGCTGAGAGGTGCCAACATGCAAATTTGGGTCCCCCACTCTCCCAGTGCCCTCTGTGGATTTACCCGTTTCTTCTGGGCCTATCCTCGTGTTTATGAAGCCTTGTCGATTCTGGCTACGATACACTCCCCCATGCGGTCGGTTTTAACTAAATCAACTCTATTCTCCCAAAGATGACGAATAAATAAATACGTAGTGCGGTACTTACCGGCATACATACACTATAAGACTACTTATCGAACAGTTATCTTTAAACTAAAACTCACCTCTTTACTACACTGACACAAATGACTAGATTCAGCGGTGATATCCATCAAAGATTTCTGTTTGGCCTGATGTCAACAGATCTTATGAACGTTTGCAAAACTTGGCAGCCATCGGTAAAATTTTTAACCGGTTTTAGGAAAATACCCCAAAAAATTGGTCTATTCTTGGATGACTAAAATCGCTTAAACGTGGAAAAGATAAACAAAATAAAGTAGGCCTACATTATACAAGATTTTAAATTCCGATAAAAACACATTAAGCCAAGTTACATGTGGTAGTTTTAATTCAGTGTGCTTTCATGGTTTGTTTTGATACGCCTACATGGATAATGTTTCAGTCAAATAAGCGGCCGCCATCTTTAAAGATGGCGGTCGCTTATTTTGCTGAAACAGAAACCTGTCTAGCACGCTGAGTCAAATGGCCTATAGAAACAAGTAACTCAGCTTAATTTGTTCGTTTTGAAACTCTACATCTTCTGACAAAATGTGTTCTAGGTTTAAGCGATTTTAGTATAGAAAATGTTGCTAGGCCTATATTGTTTTGGTATACAGATAAGCGCCGTCCATAGGCCCTATCGGTTTGTGGTGTTACATGTACTTCATGAACCTCGTTCGATCTGATGTTCTGTTGTACTCAACCTCCAGAAAATCAAGACCTGGTTCATGAACTACTCGTTTGATAATTGAGTTGTTTTAGATTTTAAACTTCCCTGGGGGATCCCGTGTGTATGAAGAAATCTAGTACCGTAGTTTTAATTAAATTACGTTATATTCTTAACTCTATAATTTATACTTACATTCGAATTGTATCACATGTATACCCCTAACATAATATAAACCTTTCTTAAGATATTATTAGATCCACGCGTAATTTTTAAAATTAATAATATTACCTTAATAATAAAACCTAGTATCTTGGGGAACAATCCTACTTGATCGGGAGGTTTATAGTGATACGGTACACAAACAACTGCGATTTGCAATAGCTGCAACACTCCTCTTTGGGATGTTGGTGTGGGCCGCCCAACTATCCGACCAACTGACCTAACAGAACGAGCTAAACCGCTGGTCATCGCAGCTGTCCTGTTAATAAGTATTGTTTTATGTGCGGCGGTTGAACAGCGCCCGCTGCCGCTAGAACGATGATCGCTTAATATGCAAAATATAACTAGTTCTTGGCTAAGGAAACCAGGATCGTTAACCCATAACTTGCTGGATATCCCAATGGGAAACAGTGAGTAATTCGTTTCCGCTCGTCAGACAGACGTTTGGATTCAATTTCGTCTTCGTCGGGTTAAATGTAGGGCGCCCTCTTTCGGTAATAATGCGCGGATTCGAGCCTGGCCGAGATAAAAGGTGATTATCAAGAGAAGATAGCATGAGTGACGTATATTTTTGTAAAGCACAGAATGGCTGGTTCGCAAAATAATGGCGGTTCAGACACAGAACGTCATCAACGGTAATGTCCGGCACTTCAAGTAATTTACATCACCGTATTATCTCAATCCCGGTCAAACCCACTAATTCAGGGGATTTAAAAACGCACCACAACATCTATTTGGATGAATGAAAATTAAGAAAGCCCTCAATAAACTATCAAATTGACATGGCATATGGTACAGCAGGGCAGGTTTTTGTGTGATTTGTTATGCCCTTTAAGTTTTGGTCACGCTTGACGGATTGTGTTGAGTTCCATTGAGTAGTAAAACTGCATTTTTATGGGTATGGTAACGATGCCTTAATCCTGCAAATGCCAAATAACCACTCCAAACCAACCCCTATACAAATATTGAGGAGAACATGACGTACTGATGGCGCAACAATTGGAACGCAGCAGAGTTGCGGCCCCCCGTTCGACTATAGGGTTACCAAGGCACAGGAGCAACGGCGGACCGCGCCCGCATCCAGGGCGGCCACGTATACTACCCACCCGGAACTTAACGATCAGCACATCCACCTGCTGCACATCGGCAACCGATTCCGGCCGACTATCGCTACAGCTAGCAGAAACGATCGGGACCCATGAGCCAGTGCATGCGCCAACCATCGGAAATCGTCTGAGGACGGACGGAATTCGAGCGCGACGACCATGCACAGATACCGACCGTCAGTCGACGTGCTCGCCGCATCGCTTGGGGGCAACACTCGTCGTTGTTGGACACTCCAGAGGTGAAGCCCCCGTCCTCTGCTCTGATGGAGAAGACGGACTGGAGCGCGTGAACCGGGGACGTTAGCAAAATAAGCATAAAGATGAGGTGGCGCGTTTTTAAATTCCCTGTATTTCCTCATTTTCTTAATATCCACCGTGTTACTCAAACGTCATTGTAACCATGTAATGTGGGGAAATAGCCATCGGGCAAATAGTATAAGATCTAGATAACCTAAAAGTCTACTATCTTAAACTGAAAGGGAAATTAGATTAGGTTCTTATTTTATAAATTAAATTTACAAGACGCATTCACTTATTGTCTACGTCAACCTTAGCCCAGGACGCTAAAGTAACAGTACCTAAAACAAGAAAAAGGCGCGTTAAATCGATAACCAATGCATCCTCCTAAACCAAAATGGCCGACACTGTTAGAACAATAGACCATAGTTACCAATAGTTTCCAATCCATGTACCGTCTGCGTGTTAACGTAACACAGACACCGACGGCGCGGGATTTCTGTTACACCGCCCTTGTTGTCAGCGTAAACCGTTTTGTCAACTCAAGTACAATCCGCTAGTACACGCAAGTCACGTTCACTGTCAGCTCTCCAAAGTAGATTATTGGCAAGGACAGGCTGCGGTGTCTGCCTCCTAAGTGACTTCGTCGTAGGGTGGTGGTGGTGTTGATGGCGGATCAGAGAAACTCCTCTGGGGAGGAGGATTTGTACGACTATCTCTGGGAAAGGGTGACAACATTTATTACAAATGAAAACTTAAACTATGCCGAATCGCCATTCAAACTGGCACAACTGTTAAACAAGGGTATCGTGCATCATACGGTTTTTTGACGAGAGCCCTCTCGTGACGTTCAATTTGAATTTGTATAACCGCAGGAAATTCCCGCCCTTTTTCTCGAGAACGTTCTCGACCATCGAACCGACGTACATTCTAGCACGTAGCGGAATGTGGGAGTGATATGTTCGAGTACAAAATTCTCAAGTATTTTAATTGCTGGAAACCACATTCCATGGATAAAACGATATCTATACATCTCTCGTCTACGGCTACAAAGTACAATAGCGGATACAATCTTCATAAACTACCATCACGAATCAAGATTCACGACGGTACAAAATAACGCTATATTAGAACTCAAACTCAGTACCGAAACTGAAAAATCGAATGTTATAAAATTATACTCAACACCAATGAAAGCTTAACACTTTGTGCATACATGTAATAACGACAGGTTTTAATTGATGTCGAGTATACTTATATACCGAACGTTCTTTGCAGTCAAAGAACGTTCAGTCATTAAAGTAGACATTCTAAGACAATAAATGTCCATTAATTTGGTACCTACAAGCAAGCATATGTTATTTATAAGTTGTTCATTTGCATAGCATATCACAAAAATCTTTTGGCTACTGGATATCCTCAATTGAAATGTCGAAAAATAGCCTCCTCTCTTTGCCTAGAAAAT
>JAVCKS010014105.1:0-15420 GCA_032273685.1 Pteraster tesselatus
GAGACAGAGACAGAGACAGAGACAGAGACAGAGACAGAGACAGAGACAGAGACAGAGACAGAGACAGAGACAGACAGGCAGGCAGGCAGGCAGGCAGAGACAGACAAAGACAAGCAGACAGAGACAGACAAAGACAGACGCAGACAAATACAGATGAATACATGCAGACAGACAGGCAGAGACAGGCAGACAGAGACAGGCAGACGGACAGACAGAGACAGGCAGACGGACAGACAGGGACAGGCAGATATAGAGACAGGTTGACAGACAGAAAGGTACAGACAAAGACAGGCAGACAGAGACAGACAAAGACAAATAGCCAGACAGGGACAGGCAGACAGGGACAAATAGACAGAGAGAGACCGGTAGACAGACACCGATATACAGACAGAGACAGACAAAGACAGGTAGACAGAGACAGACAAAGACAGACAGACAGAGATAGACAGACAGAGACAGATCAGACAGACAGACAGCCCGACAGACAGACAAACAGATTGGTAGACATAAAAAAAGAGAAAGACAGATAGAAACAGACAACAAATAGAGACAAACAAACAGACAGACAGAGCAAGGTCAGCCAAGGACAGGCAGTCAGTCAGTTCATTTGTGGTGGGATTTTTCTCCGTATTTATACATGTAGTCCCTTTTCTGTGTTTACAACATTCCTTCCGAATAGCGGTATTATTATCTTCGCTGTGTAGTTTCCCACACTAGTGCTAACCGCTATGAGGGAACCACGTATACCGTACACGGTAAAACCTCGATGCTCAACGTGAACAGAGAGCGTTATCTTATCGTATTACTCGTATGATAAACTTTTACCTTGGCTTGAATATTGTTTTCCCACTTTAGACCACGTGTCATGCTCCTAACAGTAATACTATTCCATGTGTGGGTGTGTTTACATGTTCTTTCATGCGCAACCGCTAAAAGAATGGGTATGCTTGGTTTGTATGTCTATTATTTTAGGAATTGACAAACGCGATTATTCAGGTCAGTAGGTACGTACGTACGTTAGCACTCATATAATGAGTGCTAATACGCGAGGGGCCGCTAGCGAGCGCTCACTTTCACACGTAACTGAATAGCATTATATTACAGGGCGTGCCAGTGTAGTTTTCTGGACAGTTTTCTCGACATCGCTTCAACCAGAGAGTCTCCGTGCGACAAATAAAAAATGGCGTCTTCTAATGAAAACGCTGCAGCAGTCAATTCGTCTATTCTGACGGAAGAAGAAAAGCAGGAATTCAAAGGCTACGATTTCCCGTTTGAGAATTTGGCTCTGGAGGGAGGTGGAAGTAAAGGAATGGCGTACGTTGGAGTTATCAGGGTATACGTTTATGGTGTTTACAATTTCAGCTCGGATAGTGACTTTAGTGTCGAGAGCATCAACAAGTTTAGGAATGTATGTGCTTCAGTACATAGGCCTACTAAATTCCTATTTGAAAATTTGGCATCATAATTTCTCATAAAAGCCGAGGTTTCTTTTCTTTTCAATTTCTTTATAGGGCGCGGGAATAAGTTGTATATAAATTGTTTGTTGGTAAAACCTATAACATGAATATTCAGTGCAGTTTTTTTTTTATTCGTGGTATACCGGTACAAGTTTGGGTCATTTTATTGGTCAACTGAAATTGTTTGTAATGAGTTTGGTAAACATTTTTTGAGTAAGACTACTACATGTATTACTACATGAAGTACTAACCGACGTACCGTATGTCAAGCCGCGCGTATACAGTACGTACAAAATAATGTAGCTCTTTAGCCTCGTATACGGATGAGGTGGAATCGAAAAGTGTCGTTTTTGTCAGTCCCACTAGCTGAGCCAAATTCAACTGATTCATAGTTTGTTTGATTAAAAATAAACTAAAAGAAATTAGACTTTTGGCCCGGAATGCAATTTTTACATCTAAACAGCTTGCGTGGGGCTTTAACATCAGCCTACAGAAACCGTCTATAATGTTTGTCGGATATTATTCGTGGAAGAAAACGGTGGTAAGTGGTTGAAATTTACAATATTATACAAATTTGGTTCTTTAACTTCTGTCATATACACTTAAGGTACTTGAGGAGCTCGGTGTGATGAAGAACGTGAAGCGATTTGCCGGAGCCAGCGTAGGGGGAATCGTTTCCGCATATCTAGCAGTGGGTTACAACTCGTGGGAGCTGGCGAAAATAGTAGGAGAAACTGACTTCAGGCCGATGTTGAACGGTAGGTTCTGGCCGTCTGTGTCAGTGTCTTCGTGAAAAACTGTTTCCCCAAGTTAAGAATCACTGTGATTATGATTTATTATGGGTTTTTTTAGACGCGAGGGGCGGAATGATTGGACAGTTTCTGAACCTCTTCCGTTTGATGGGGCTCAACCCTGGAAATAAACTCACGCGTTGGATAACTGACAGCATCTGTGAGAAAACAAAGGACGCAGACATGACCTTTCGACAAGTAAGAATCACCTTGAACCTATTCACCAATGAGACCCACATTAACTCTTCGCCTGTACGGAGAGCCGCTCACATCGGCTCAAACGTCTCATCGGCGACTCGCAGCGGATCGATATTATTGTATAAAACGGCATAGAATTGGTCTCGAGGTATAGCTACTATTTCTTACAACTACATAATGAAATCGGCTTATTATTTATTTGTAACTAAGTTCGGTAGTCGAAAAGTTAACACCCTGTTCTATATCGTATACATATAGTTATATAAGCAGCGAGGAGTGGAATTATGTGTCATTGTGACCAACCTAAATCTAATGGACGCAGTGTATCACCACGTTAAGACATCGCCTGATGTACCCATAGCGGTTGCAACTAAAGCATCGGGTTCTGTCCCAGGTATGTAGGCGGCGCGGCGCGGCGCGGCGCGCCAATTAGGACGAATTCAAAATAGCATTTGTTTTTATATTGTTTTACAGCGGTTTTGCGGCCCACCACTGTATCAAACAACTGCTGTGTCGACGGCGGTTTGCTGTGCAATTTTCCTATCCACGTGTTCGACGGTACGGTATGTTTTAACCTATTGTATATTTCGACTCTATGATGTTTAAGATGAAGTGCCGTGGTGACAGAAGTAGACATTATTCGGTAGTTTGTTTAGCTATATACATGTATTTCATTTTAAGTAAAACCGTTGCTTTGTTTGTAATAATGTCTATAACATGAGTTTGGTGTGTATAATAATTTCTCACTGCAATGATCGAAATACAATGCAACTAAAAGCATGCGTCATAGGATGTAACCCCTTTTGTGTGAATAATTCTGGCACTTATCCATGTGTTTGTAATAGAGCATCACAGTAAATAGCCATTGGACACAGCCCTACGTTCAATGACGTCACGATTCTTCCGACGGCTGTTGTTCTTATTAACATGCACCGGGAAGAAAATAAACAAAATTGTGTTTTTTCCTAATGTCAGACACCAAACGTGTTAAATAGGTATGTCCTATATACAATATAAGGCCGTTTTCAAAAGAGATTTTCTTTTTAAGTAGTTTTCTTATAATTCCGTATATAGGATGGTTCCTGTCGATGGACGCAGATGACAGCTTCTTCAACCGTTTTAGCGATCTTGCTAATATTGCATATAAGTGGGACGTAAGAGAACGCTTTGACAAAGTCAACAAGAAAACCATTGGTGTCTTACTGGTAAGGTTGACAGAGGCTGGTTGTGACTAGTAAAACGCAAACTATAACAGTCCTCATCGATTGAGAGATTTGAAAGCTATTTTTGTTTCTGTGTGTACATGGTGTTGTAGAGGGGACGTAATTTATTGCTGTTTTACCGTTTATGGGATTGGAAGTCAAAATGAAGTATCAAAATGACTGAATGGACCGAAATGCAGGTAGCTCGGTCCCGCGGTCGATTGACCCAGTGCAATATGTTATTTTGTATTTTGTTGTGAGAGGACTTAATTATTGCTTGAATTTCCAGTATTCTGAAGATGAGCAAGACCTTATGAAAACGGCTCTCGATAAACGAATCACCAAGTATCAGAAGGAAGAGATATCCATTCCAGATACCATGCGGAGCAGGTAATACATCTATTAAGAGGTACGCCATGGAACATTACACCTTTTTTAAGCGCATATACATATCACATTATGCACTTTTATTCCGTCTTTACTTCTTTGTATAAAACAGACACAGAGCTCACCAATCTAAAAAAGATAATGAAGCCAAACTGAAGATGATGAAGGCACTGGGAAATTTAATGGCCACGTTAAAGAACAGTGATCTTGATAAAAGTGGAACTATTTCAAGAGATGAACTCAAAACGGTTCTCCTCGGGGTACGTACGATAATTATGGGATCCGATTTGGGACGGTTTATAAACAGATTCTTGGCACTTTTAGCCACGATGACTCATACCGGTAATTTAATTCAACTCTACTCCCTATATAGCCAGAAAATTGCATGTCTTCAGATGACATCGGCATCATATTTGGTAGTGACGTTAGCCCGGACGCCATCTTTGATATCATTGATAGCGACAAGAGCGGACAGGTAACCTATTGTGCTTTTGATGCAAAGCAAAGCAAATAACAAATCTTAAAATATTTCCACAAATGTATAAACCACAGAATGCAAAGAACTTGTGCAATATTGTATTCATTGCATACCGGTATACTTCTTGGGACTTGTGTGACCTTCAGAGGCTCCTTTCTGTTATACCATACAGAGGCGGCTATTATGAGGAATAGAAACATTTGTGAAGTTTCAAGGACATTTCTTTGCCACTCATTAAATATATTGGTTGCATAATGTGTTTTTTGCACCGTTTGTATAAACTATACTGCATGGGCATATAATGCTGTATAGTTTTACTGAACATAGTTTTCAACAGGTGTACTCAAACTGTTGTCCAATACTAATTCTATCTCTCTCTGTAATATGAAATCAGATTGAGTTTCAAGAGATCGTCGAACTAGCTAGTCAACGGGGCGTGGACCTACTGGAAGCCTTGCGCGGCTACAAAAGAAGAGAAATATCCGGGATCAAACAACTCTTAACCTCTCTCACAGAGACGCTCGTACTCAACGTGCAACGAGTTACAACACGGGTAATCGCACATCACTGTGCACACTTAGAAATAAAGGTTCCAATTCTGGACGTATACCAAAGTAAAGCTGGTATGTTGCGCTTTTTCCAGCTATTTATAAACATGTATTATGAGCCTGGAGTTCAGTCAAATAAGCCGTTTTCATAATAACATGATTCGATCTGGGAAATCCCCCTCTCATGATGGAAAAATCTGATGTTTTTATAAGAAATTAAAGCTGAAGATTAGCACTATCTGGATCCGTTTTTCCTTTTGACCTCTAGACCAACAATTTTGAGCAATTGAATTTCTAAAAGTTCTTGTTTGCAGAAAGTATATTTTCTTTGGAGCTCAATATGTGTAAAACATTTTTTACATTATTTTTTTAAAAGATGGTTTCTGAACAATATAGATACTCAAACGTTGACTTTCTTTTAATAGACCAGTGATTACGAGCGCACTATCGGTGTCAACACGCGATACTTGCAGACTCTGGACATGGATATGGAAAAAGGTGATCAGGAATTCCTCATGCAGGTAAACATGAACTTGTTTATTTGTACCATTTGGACGTAAACTGAAAATAAGCGACACCTTCGCTATTTTGAACGGGGACAGCCTAATTCGTTACCGTTATTGAACAAACATAAAAGTTTGAGTCTGTAAGAATTTGATAAGGCCCGCAGGCGTAAACAAACATGCAAGTAGAGAGGTTTTGCAACCGAGGGCGCGCTACGTACGCTCAGCTAGCCGTACGCGCGCGTCTTGCCTCACCGAGCATGTTGTGTTCTGAGCGTACGCGTAGCGGATTAATAAACGCGTGTGACGTCACAAGACCACTGCAAGTTAACAGTTAGTCATGCTGAAGAGCAACTTAGAGGGTCAATTACTTGTGATAGTTTCCGCGGTTACGTTGGCAATGTACCGTACGGTACCGGTGTACGTATACCACCTATTAGTATTATATTATGACTTCTTATAATACATGCATTGTTGTGTTGAAATATTGTCACAACTAATGTATGGACTTATCCCAAGCTACAACTAAGCTAAGCTACTGATATATTCCTGTCATGCATTATTACAGTGTGGTAAGGAGGCCGCCCTGTGCTTCTTGCGCGAGTACATCGAAACCAATCAACTTTGCCGAAAATCTGACGTCACTGACCCGGACGAGAAGAAGGAAATTAAACAAGATTCCGTTGAGGTTGTTCCTGATGACAAAACACCGTTATTGTAAGAATGCATGGCGATGGCATATTGTAATGTTAAATGAAATATGTTACCGTAATGGATGAAATGAATGATTTTGCTAATAATATCCGTAGATTTTGAAGTCAACTGTAAACTCTTGAATTCCAGTATAGCTGTACTAACATAATATATATTAACATACTATATTAATATTGCTATAGGCTTATACTAACATTGACATGAATTATTGTCCACCAACACAAAGAAAGTTGGCTGGGTTTATCTCGTTCTGGCTTACAACAGATAGTCGGAAGATGCTCTGACATTTACGTTGTCAAGCACAAACTATATTGCAGGCCTAATTGGTTTAAAGAGGTTAATCTCCATGCAGCCAAGGTGTTCATATTTTACCAGGTATATTTTAGGTAAAGTATCCAACTGCAAGACGTGGTTAGACTTCACAGCCCGGTTTTAAAGTCTAAAGATCCGGTTCATACTTCCTGCGAATGCGAAGCGAAGTTTACTTCAAAATAACATCATGACTGATAATGGCTATAGGAATTATTCGCACGAGTTGAACATACTTATCTCAACTTTGAAAATAATTCGCCGGGGGTTTAATACGTAATTGTCACGGTAGAGGGAAAGGGGATCAGCAAACTGACCCACGTCAAAAACAGTCTTGTTTAAGCCTGACAACAATAAACGGCAAGGACGTCATTAAATGGGTTTGGGGTTTAGCCTTGATCCTAATCGATTTTATGATTATTATAGTCCTTACCGTTGATTGCGTGTGTGTGTGCGCGTGTGTGTCATGTTTAAACAAGACTATGGGTTTTGACGTTTGCTGGATCCCCCTTCCCCTCTACCCAGTTTCGCATCGCAATTCGCATAAAGTACGAACCGCGGCCTTTTAATTTTTGGTAACGGTTTTTTTACAGGATATTGGGAAAATAAACATATGGAGTAGATACACGGGTGCGTGGTGTGATATTGTTGATTCGCGATATCGCTCGAGGGCCCCTTTATAATATATAGATTATCGTCTGCAAACAAACAAAATGAGTTTATATATGAGGACAAATAACTACCGGTAATATAAATGCCAAACTCTTCACTCAGTTAGCCTTTTCGAAGTATTGCGGACACAGTAGGATGGCCATGTTCTGATTGGGTAAAGTCTTTTGAGCTTTACCGAATCCTACTAGTGCCAACTCTCTGAAACGGTTAATTAAATAGGGTTATTGGTTTGGTCGAGGAACATTTTAAGTTCGGCAGTGGCCTGTAATTATTGGTTAGGCCTACACGCGTATGTTCCTATAAGGTGGATTTGAAATCTCCTTATCACAGTAGAGAACAAACCACATGATTTCCCTAGGGGTTTTGACGCCAGATGTGATAGACGAGCCAGGCGAGGTCGCAACTGCCCTCCGCAATTTTGTTATACCTTTAACCAAGGTCTTCCAATGCGAAAGCTACTTTAACAAATGATGCATTTCAAGAACATTGTTGGGAAAAGAGCTCTGTGCAAGCAGATGACGCCATGAACACCGCTTAATATTTCAAGGTACGTTGTACACAATGTACGGTGTATTAACAATATTTTCGTTCAGTTGCAAAAATTATTTTGTATTCGGCTGGAAAGTGCTTAAACAAAATACTGAATGGTTCAAGTTTCCTTGACGTATTGCACAGGGGACAAGGAATCAAGTTTCTTTAATACACACGGGGACATTATTTTTCTCAACCATGTGGATGTGGTTGGTACTCTTTTTACCCCACCGTTAGACCTACGGTCTGGACTAACGACAAGCATGACAAACCACACTTTTTGTAACAATGACTCAGCCCTGTGAAAACTCTAAACAACCTTGCTATAGCTAGGTAAATGTCCACAATAATTTAAAAGCGATTTGTGTCCAAAGGTCACGCGCGTCCGGCAAGGTGAGTAGCCAATCGGCGACTCTCAACTCTAGTACAGCGCTGGGGGTGGGGGTGGGGTGGGGGTGGGGAGTCTCGGTTCGAGACGCACAAGGCGACCACAGGGGACCGCTATCACAGGAGCGGTCCCGCTGTAGTGTGTGTGTGTGTGTGTGTGTGTGTGTGTGTGTGTGGCTCTGTTTGGTGGCTCTGTTTGGTGGTGTGCATTGCGATGTATGCTGACCGTGGATCGTCGAATAAAATCACCAGGAGCGTCTCGAACCGAGACTAGGGGGGGGGGGGAGATTCATTGGATTGTTTTCAGCCGCTCGTCTATTATGCGCCAGCGCAGTCAGATCCCCTAATCCAAGGACGCCAGATCCCCTAAGCTTCTCTCCTGAAATCGGCTTGTCGACATTCTTGGATGTCTACAGACCCTACAACGGCAGCGCCAAAAGTATATGAACATCTAAAGCAAATGATTTTCAGGTTTTTGTCCCATAATCATTCCTACAAAACAACATTCCTCCTAAATATAAACTTTTACTTTGGGCCGGAATAATATTTTCCCATTAACGTTGTCATTAGTAATAATATTGATTGTTTGGGTGTGTTTACATGTTCGTTCGTGCGCAACCGAGAATGAGTGTGTTTGGTTTGAAATGGGAAAATATTATGTTTATTTAGGAACTGACAAAAGCGGTTATTCAGGTCAGTGGGCACGGTTGCCAGCCTGTCACAGGCCCGTATAATGAGCGGTCAGTGTACTACACATTTACATTCTATTACACCGGAAATGTTCCTTTCAATTTGCCAGTGTAGTTGTTCGACGGCTACCAAATCAGCGCCACAAACAAAAAATGGCGTCTTCTAATGAAAACGCTGCAGCAGTCAACTCGTCTTTTCTGACGGAAGAAGAAAAGCAGGAATTCAAAGGCTACGAATTCCCGTTTGAGAATTTGGCTCTAGAGGGAGGTGGAAGTAAAGGAAAGGCGTACGTTGGAGTTGTCAGGGTAGGCTATGTTTATGGTGTTACAATTTCAGCTTTAGTGTCGAGCATCCAAACGTTTAGAAATGTATGTGTTTCAGTATATACTAAATTCCTGGGTTATTCAAAACTGTTCCTTATTTCGCATGTAAATTAGCCTTATTTTGATACTTGTTATGGAGTTTTTGAAAACGTATTTAGTTTAGCATAACACTAAACGTTAAAATAGACAAACTTGTACTTGCCATTGTGATTGATCTTTAAGGTACTTGAGGAGCTCGGTGTGATGAAGAACGTGAAGCGATTTGCCGGAGCCAGCATAGGGGCCATCGTTTCCGCATATCTAGCAGTGGGTTACAACTCGCGGGAGCTAGAGAAAATAATCGGAGAAACTGACTTCACACCGATATTCAACGGTAGGTTCTGGCCGTCTGTGTCAGTGTATTCGTATAAATCTGTTTTCCAAGTTAAGAATCACTGTGATTATGATTTATTGTGGAGTTTTTAGACGCGAGGGGCGGAATGATTGGACAGTTTCTGAACTTCTTCCGTTTGATGGGGCTCCACCCTGGAAATAAACTCGCGAGTTGGATAACTGACAACATCTGTGAGAAAACAAAGGACACAAACATCACCTTTCGACAAGTAAGAATCATCATATTCACCAATGATATTACTGTATAAAACGGCATATGATTGGTCTTGTGGTTAGCTACTATTTCTTACGACTAATGAAATAGGTTGTTGGATCTGTTCGGTAGTCGAAGAGTTAACACCCTTTTCTATATTGTTACACATACTAGTTATATAAGCAGCGAGGAGTGGAATTATGTGTCATTGTGACCAACCTAAATCTGATGGACGTAGTGTATCACCACGTTAAGACATCGCCTGATGTACCCATAGCGGTTGCAACTAAAGCATCAAGTTCTGTCCCAGGTATGTAGGCGGGGCGGCGCGGCGCGGCGCCAACTAGGACGAACCCAAAATAAAATATTTGTGTATTTGTTTACAGCGATTTTGCGGCCCACCACTATAAAAAACAACTGCTGTGTCGACGGCGGTATGCTCTGCACTTTTCCTATCCACGTGTTCGACGGTACGGTATTTTAACCACATTATTTTGTTGTACATCTGAGTATATTTCGACTCTATGATTTTTTTTAAAGAAGTGCCGTGGTGACAGAAGAGAATAACCAGGAAGAAAATAACCCTACAAAATTTTGGTTTTTTTCAAATAACTGCGCATGCTAAAATCAGACACCAAATTTGTTAAATTGTCCTACAATATGAGACCTTTTTTAGAAAATTATTTTCTTTAAGTAGTTTTCCCATAATTCCGTATATAGGATGGTTCCTGTCGATGGACGCAGATGACAGCTTCTTTAACCGTTTTAGCGATCTTGCTAATATTGCATATAAGTGGGACGTAAGAGAACGCTTTGACAAAGTCAACAAGAAAACTATTGGTGTTATACTGGTAAGGTTGACAGAGACTGGTTGTGACTAGTAAAACGCAAACTATAATAGTCCTCATCGATTGAGAGATTTGAAAGCTATTTTTGTTTCTGTGTGTACATGGTGTTGTATAGAGGGGACATAATTTATTGCTGTTTTACCGTTTATGGGATTGGAAGTCAAAATGAAGTATCCAAAATGACTGAATGGACCGAAATGCTGGTAGCTCGGTCCCGTGGGTGATTTGTATACCTTTGACCCATTATTATTTTTATATTTTGTTGTGAGAGGACTTAATTATTGCTTGAATTTCCAGTATTCTGAAGATGAGCAAGACCTTATGAAAACGGCTCTCGATAAACGGATCACCAAGTATCAGAAGGGAGAGATAGCCATTCCAGATACCATGCGGAGCAGGTAATACATCTATTAAGAGGTATACCACGGAACATTACACCTTTTGGCTGGAAGAATGAGAAAGAATCCCCTCTTTCTTAAGCATTATTCACACGGCATTTTTTAAGCGCATACATATCACATTATGCACTCTTAATCCGTCTTTACTTCTTTGTATAAAACAGACACAGAGCTCACCAATCTAAAAAAGATAATGAATCCAAACTAAAGATGATGAAGGCACTGGGAAATTTAATGACCATGTTGAAGAACAGTGATCTTGATAAAAGTGGAACTATTTCAAGAGATGATTTCAAAACGGTTCTCCTCGGGGTACGTACGATAATTATAGGATCCGATGTGGGACGGTTTATAAACAGATTTCTGGCACCTTTTAGCCACGATGACTCATACCGGTAACCCAATTTAACTCTATACTCCCTATATAGCCAGAACATTTCATGTCTTCAGATGACATCGGCATCATATTTGGTAGTGATGTTAGCCCGGACGCCATCTTTGATATCATTGATAGCGACAAGAGCGGACAGGTAACCTATCATGATTTTGATGCAAAGCAAAGACTGTGGCAATGATTGGTTAATAATTTAATGTAATTCTTTAAAGGTTTTAAACTAAACTAAACAAGATCTTAAAATATTTCCATAAGTTTATAAACCACAGAATGCAAAAGACCTATCACGCCTAATGTGTTACGTAATACAATATTGTATTTATTGTATACCGGTCTACTTCTTGGGACCTGTGTGACCTTCCGAGGCTCCTTCCTGTTATATCAAGCGGCGGCTATTATGAGTAATCACTACTAAGAGACATTTTTGAAGTTTCAAGGACATTTCTTTGACACGCATTGAATATATTGGTTGCATAATGTGTTTTTTGTACCGTTTGGACTAACTTACCTGCATAAAATGCTGTACAGTTTTACTAAACTTAGTTTTCAACAGGTGTACTCAAACTTTTGTCCAATACTAACTTTGTCTCTATCTCTGTAATATGAAATCAGATTGAGTTTCAAGAGATCGTCCAACTAGCTAGTCAACGGGGCGTGGACTTACTGGAAGCCGTGCGCGGCTACGACAGAAGAGAAATAACCGGGATTAAACAACTCTTAAACTGTCTCAGAGAGACGCTCGTACTCAACGTGCAACGAGTTACAACACGGGTAATCGCACATCACTTTGCACACTTAGAAATAAAGGTTCCAATTCTGGACGTATTTTATACCAAAGTGAAGCTGGTATTTCCAGCCATTTATATCATGTATATACGCATGGGCGGATCTAGAGGGGGGTCCAGGGGGTCCGGACCCCTTTTTCTGGGAGGAAAAAAACCTTGGGGTGTATCGGTGGAACAAGCAACTCACCAGACACATTGTGCACTTAAAAAAGTTGGCTTGTAATAACGCTGAGGCCCAAAACATCCGTATAATATATTATAAAAATAAAATTATACAGTAAAATAATTTCAGATTGTTTTCTATTTGATTGGACCCCCCCCCCTTTGAAAAAAATCCTAGATCCGCCCCTGATACGGGCCTGGAGTTCAGTCAAATAAGCTGTTTTCATAATGACATGATGCGATCTGGAAAATCCCCTTCACATGATGGAAAAATCAGATGTTTTTATAAGAAATTAAAGCTGAAGATGATCAATAATCTGGAACCGTTTTTTTTCTTTTGACCGCTAGACCAATCATTTTGAACAATTAAATTTCTAAAAGTTCTTGTTTCAATATTTCAGATAACACTTTTGTTACACCTTTAAAACAAGGGAGAATGTCGGATGAGTAAAACATATTTCACACATTTTGTTTATGAATGGTTTCTGAACAATTTTCCCGATTTGGTCCAAATTGCGACATCAGACGGGTTTTTACAGATAGCAACATTTTAAAGTAATCCCAAAGCTTGTCCGATTCTATAAAGGATTATGAAAACAGTCTATAATTCCCTATCTATCGTCCTTGATTTGTAGATTTACCCCATAACTTGACCTGGGACGAACTTCAATTTAATTGCTGAATGCCGTATCCTTCCTTGTTTGCTAGAGTTCATTAGTTTCATTTGTGTTGTTCCATAGATACTCAAAAGTTGACATTTGTTTTTAAATAGACCAGTGATTACGAACGCACTATCGGTATCAACACGCGATACTTGCAGACTCTGGACATGGATATGGAAAAAGGTGATCAGGAATTCCTCATGCAGGTATACATAAACTCGTTTATTATTTGAACCATTTGGATGCGAACCGGAAATAAGCGACACCTCCGGCATTTTTAACGGGGCAGCCAATTCGCCACCGTTATTGAACAAACATTAACGTTTTAGTCTGTAAAAATTAGATAAGGCCCGCAGGCCTAAACAAACATGCACCTAGAGGTTTGGGAACCAAGCGCTACGTACGCACGTACGCAAGTACGCGTACGCATAATTATACGTTCAGCTAGCTAGTGTATACGTACGCGTTTCGCTCATCTTACGCGCGCGCGCACCGAGCATGTATACGTATGTGTTCTGAGCATACGCGCGCGTAGCGAATTGATAAACGCGTGTGACGTCACAAGACCACCACACGAAGTTAACAAAGTTACAGTCATGCTGAAGGTGGTATAATTACTTGTGATAGTTTCTGCGGTGACGCGTTGGTAGTGTACTACATAATTTCATTTTATGACTCCTTAAAATACATGCATTGTTGCTAATGTATGGACTTATCCCAAGCTACAATGAAGCTAAGCTACTGATATCTTCCTCTCTTACATTATCAGTGTGGTAAGGAGGCCGCTCTATGCTTCTTGCGAGAGTACATCGAAACCAATCAACTTTGCCGAAAATCTGACGTCACTGACCCCGACGAAGAAGGAAATTAAACAAGATTCCTGATGACAAAACACACTTGTTGTGAGAATGCATGGCGATGAAATATTGTAACGTTAAATAAATATGTTACCGTGATGGATGAAATTAATGATTTGCTAATAATGTGGTACTAATTGGTTTTATATGCGTATATTTTGAAGACAACTGTAAACTCTCTCGAATTCCAGTATAGTTGTTATGTACTAACCTGCTATTATATTAACATGCTATATTATTTTGATATTATACTAACTTTGACATGTTTATTTTATGAATTGTTGTCCACAACGCCAAGAAAGTTGGCTGGGTTTATCTTGCTCTGGCTTACAGTACAGATAGTCGGACGATGCTCTGACATTTACGTTGTCAAGCACAAACTATTTATGCAGGCCTAATTGGTTTTACCTCCATGGGTTGGTTTTAATTAAGAGCATCTCCGTGCAGCTAAGAGCAAGTTAGTCAACCATTAGTCAGTCTTTGCTTTACCAATGCGCATGCTCAAATGCAGTTCGCTCGAACGGCTCCAGTCGAACTATTGTTGAAAAGATGGCGACCACTTTGTTTACATTCCTTGAATTGTTTGATGATGACACGAATGAGGCGGCTGCACGTCTGTGTAGTAGTGCCATTTAATTATTATTTTAATTTACACAATTTTGAGCAGTACCCCCACATTCTAATGGTCAGTTCCCCCTCCCTCCCATATGGTCCCTTAGTTACCGTAGAATTTATGATGTATGATTTGTGCTGCATGACTCACTAAGACCCCTTTGTATTCCCTAAGACCCCTTTGTATTCCCTAAGACCCCTTTGTATTTCCCTAAGACCCCCTTTGTATTCTCTAAGACCCCTTTGTAGATAGGCTTGTGGTTATGTGTACGCCCAAACTGTAACACAAAGCAGACCTGACATTAATGGGTTTTGGTTTTGGGTTTTGGGGTTTATAGCCTTTATTCTAATCGATTTTATAATTATTAAGTCCATGCTGTTGATTGCGTGTTTGTGTGTCCCATGTTTAAACAAAATATGGGTTTTGACGTTTGCTGGATCCCCCTTTCCCCTCTACCCAGTTTCGCATCGCAATTTGCATGAAGTAGGAACCGCGCCCTTTTAATTATTGGTAATGGTTTTAATTATTGGTAACGGTTTTAATTATTGGTAACGGTTTTTTTTACAGGATATTGGGAAAATAAACATAATTGGGCCCGAATTCATAAAGCTATTTTAAGTGTTGTACGCGTACAACTTTACTAATCGGACGATCATCGCGTATTTAAAGTTAGACGCTAATTCACAAAAAATGGTTATCCAACACGCGGGCAACAGACGTTTATCTAACAAAAGAAAAGTTAAACACATGGAAGGGGTATGTTTAAATCTCCGACTAATTATTTCAGGGTGCAGAAAAATTAAATTCAGTCATGGACGCTGTACTAGACCTTTTTGAGTTGGCACAGAAGGAGGCAGCCGAGGAGGAGCAACAGCTACCCCCTCCTCCTGAACAGAGGGTTTTTGAGGTTCGAATTGACCCCGTC
>JAVCKS010014116.1:2467-15419 GCA_032273685.1 Pteraster tesselatus
AAGTACATAAGCTGATTACAAGATGATGTTCTCTTTTCAGCCATTTAAAAGTGACAGGAGCAGCTCATTTATTATTGTTATGCTAAATTTGGCATGTGATCACATTTCTACAAAAGAGCAAGTTTATACAGTTACCCAAGGTATCAAAAACGGTATATCATAGAACTGCCACAGCATAGGATCTTTAGAATTGTTTTACATAATTATTTGATCATTCATTTAAACATTTATGAAAATATTTTATAACACAAGGTTTGGTCTGGGGAAGCAATTTAGCTACGAGAAACCATGATCAACAAGAAACTACCGGTAATCACATCATTAAGCAAGAAATTATTTTAAAAAATAAATAAAATCGGGTCAAATTGTTCTTTAAAAAATACAGGTGTGTAGTAATAATAAAATTAAATAAATAAACATTACGGTAACATAAAAAAAGCCATCTATACAGTGTGATACATACACAGGGTTAGCAGTCCTAAACTTATTTCACTTGGTATTTATGTTGTAAGAGTGTAGCGTGGACATTCCTCAATAAAATCCAACTGAAACATCGGTCAAGACTTGCAACTCTTTGAAAAGAAGTTGGTTTAACATTCAACTGTTTGTCTGATGAACACTTCTGAGTGCACCAATATTCCAAACAATACTGTAATCAAACGATGCCAAAATAAAAACTCAAATTCACTCAAAAAATTATTTAACAAAAATAATAAATTATTAATAAATTTTATTCAAAATTAATAAAATAAAACGTACAAATGTTATACCTGATACGATTACTCTGGTTGCAACCATGGAATTGTCTGCCACCCCAGAATTAATGACACACAATGTGAAAGGATTGTGATTGTGTTGCTAGTTGATGCCTCATTCAGATCAATTACCAGAATTGACATTTTGAACTGCCTGCTAATTGTCCAAAAAATATCTTGTTCATTATTTCTATGAGATTGTAGACAACAATGGCCAGCTATAATTAACATCGATATTAATTGTGGCAAGAAAAGCCATGTAAGGAAAGATTACACCTCTCTCTCTCTCATTGAAAATAGGCTCAAATTCATAAATGCACACTTAAATGTTCAACCCTATGCAGTAGCAAAAATATCACACATACATTTAATTCATTTTCGGTAAATTATTTCATTTGTTTAATTCAGTTCTTATCCAAGTGAATATGATTATGACTTATGCTAATGCAAAAGCCGTGCACGTTAAAATATTTCGTAAAAATAGCTGCAGAATTCTATGTGTTCACAAAATTATCATGACAGTGCATATGTATTTGTAGCTCTTAAAAAACCAAACTTTAAAAAGAAGGTTTAGGAATAATAGATAAATGATGACTTTTCTAGTAGATGACCCCATGTACCTAAACCAGATATGCCTGTTATCAGTAACCCTTGACTTCCTCCCAATCAGCGGTCAGACTTCCTCCCAATCAGCGGTCAGATTCCCTCCCAATCAGCGGTCAGACTTCAAGCTGATGATCCGCTGTGCAAGGCGATTGGTCTCCATGCATAGACGCTTGGGTGAGCTCTCATTGGCTTCCTCTAAGGGCAGGACTCTCTTGGGAGTCTGACGTTCACTGCCTCCCAGCTTGATCATGTTGTTAATCTCACGTAAATTCTGCACCAAGTATTAGGACCATGTTACAAAAAATTACGCCATGCATATAGTAATTATAAAATAATATCAGAACATCAATAGATCGCAGAAAACATCACATATTGATCTAGTTCTCCTTGGACACTTGTGCGAAAGAGTCATCATCACGCATGCGCACTGTACTAAGAGTGCACACACTCAGCATTCTGTAACAAAATAGCGTCATTTCATAAAAAAGAAGCAGACAATAGAATCGTGGTTTGAGAATCGCAGTCTCAAGTACTGGCTAGGTAGTAGTATACATGTGTTCTCCTCAGGGTTTTGATGTACTAAAAAGCAATCTCAGCCTTCGGCCCTAGAAAAACAGCGAGTCCAAACCGTACTTACCTTAGCTGGGCTCTTGTTGATGTAGTACAGCATTCCCTTGTTGGGGCTGGTAGGTATGGACCTACCATGTGGACTGATGTAGACCTGATGTCTACTGGACACACGACGTGGGGATGCTGGGTGGGATCTTATGACTGGCAGAGGAGACAGTGAAGGGGCCTCAAGATTTTCCTGGCTGCCATCACTTGGTGGCGCAAAGCGCAATGCAAATTCCTGAACATTTTTCAAGTAAACCTAAAATGGACAAAATCAATGCGAGTTATAAGTCATAGCAGTACAATCTGGTACACCTGTCACTATGAGTATAATTATAGAGGTCCAATCTGGTACACCTGTCACTACGAGTATAATCAGTTGTAGAATCTGCTTCGCCTTTCACTCTGAGTATAATCATAGTGACAGAATCTGGTACACCTGTCACTACGACTATAGTCATAGTGTTAGTACAACCTGTCACAACTAAGCAATTATTATAATAAACAAAAAGTAATGTTTGAAGTGTCCTACCGAATTATAGAATGTGATGAGATCACCACGATCCTCGTCCTCAAATGAAGAGCTTGTACCAGCCATTCGTGTTGGTGTCGGGGGTGCACTGCCGGGGTGGGGAGTGGGCAGAGTGCTGGCAGAACGAACTCGTAACATATGTGGATTTCCATTACCTGTTTGATGACAGGTGAAATATAAATTACATGATTGCACCAAAAATCATCAATATGTGATCTGCCACCACTAAATGATAGTAAAGTCAAACCCGAGTCTTCAGGTACAGGGTACATAAACACAATAGATAATTATGTTCTTATCACAAGTTCCTTCTTTATACCTTGGTGATATACTAATGGGCAGCAGAATACAAACAATCTTTGCTAAATAGGCTTATGTTGATTATTTCTGATATATTGCACCTTTCTGTTTATCAGCATCAGGTGTGCTTTGCCGAGAATCAGCCCCATTTAATTGCCGTTTATCCTGGAGGAGTACACTGCGGTAGACATGGCTCTGGGCCTGAGGCTGACGACGGTAGGCCTTCATAATATCCTGGAATGTTTGGTCTTGCTTTGTTACCTGCAACCAACAACCCACAATAACACAACAAATCAGGGTTTTTACTGCAGACCCCCAAACAGATTTCACCTACAAGTCAACCAGGCTGTTTGATGAATTAGGACAGGTGTTATCAACCAATCAATAAAAACAGACAATTTCAATAACATGGATGCTTACATTATGATTATAATGAAATACAGTTGCATAGAGCTCAAATCAACTTGTGAACCTAATTAGGTTAAATTCAAGGGTTTTTACAATGACTAGATGCTGTCAACAAACTATTAGTTTATCAAGGAGGTACCCACCTTACACATGAGGTATATTGCACACATAATCAGCTGGTCTAAATGCCTGTTCTTCATCAGACCAACATGCTTGGTCAAAGAGAACTCGATACAAGTCCACGTCTTACGGCGCAGGTCCTCAGAAAGATTCAACTCGTGGGCCATATCCAATAGACGGACATTCACCAGGCTGAAAACCTGAACACAAAACAGCCACATCAATCATGGTGCTACAATAGACGGACAATCAATAAGCTAAAAAGCTAAACACAACAACAATATCAATCATGGTGCTACAAATCTCTGCAGTTAGTCATTACAAATATACCACATAAACCATGTGAATGTATGGTTACCTTTCTAAAGAAGAGCCCAATAGATCCTGTTCTCTTGGGTGACACAGCTTTGTCTCCTTTACCGCCGAGGCCCGTCTTGTCGTCCAAACCACTAGAGGGTGAGGTCTTGGCTCCTTGAGAGGGGGATACTTTCACAGTTCCTGAGGATGTTGAGGACGAACTGGCTGGAGGGGCTACAATGCCAGGAGATGTGGTCACTTTGATGGGACTAGACACAAACTTGATTTTGCCATCTTTGTCTTTGATTCCTAAAAGAAATTATACACTTGTATTGGTTGACTAGAATATTGGTGAACAATTTACTGATTTACTATGCCCTCCCTCCCTAAAGAAAATTTTTAAATGATACAATATCAAATAAAAAAAATAAATGATTGAATGCATCACATTACTATGTTTTCTCATTTTCAATGGCTAAGAAACCAAGGAGCAGCAAAGAACTGTCTTCAATGTGTTTTCTAAATGGTAACAAAGTTACCTGCATGATATTTTGACACTATTTCCTACATTTTCTGCTAGAGTATTGTGAGCAATCAATCAGTAACAGATGTTATGCCAAACCTTGTATCGTTAACGTGACAGTCTGGGGCTGGCCTACAGGACGGGTCTTGGGTTGTATCACCGTAATGGTATTTGGTTTCACCGAGACAGTCAAACCGGTCTGAAGGGTAGTCTCAGAGAGAGGCTTCTCCTGTCCGGACGATCTCTCTGATTGGCTGGCCATACCATTATCCTTGGCAGTAGACTCTTCGCTGGAGGGGACTGCAACTGCAAACAGGCGACGCTTGGCACTGCCTGGTGATGGCGACGAGAAACGGTCGTGAGCAGAGGTTGGTGACTGCAGGAGAGCATCTTAGAAGAAAAATAAAACAAGAAGATTGACATCTACTATACACAAGTTATTCCTGAACCAGAGCTAGGGTTTCATCCTCACCTTTCCTAGATGCTGAGTCGACCAGCATCCTAACCCTCTGGTGCACAACGGGGGAGCGGTAGGGCTGATTGGTACCACTGCCATTTGTCTTGATGAGGCCGCCATCTTGCGTAGTGATGGAGACATCCTCGCAAGACGGAGGACCCTCCTTAGAGTCATGAAGGGCATCCCAGAGGGGAGAGTCACCTGACCATGCACGCTCTTGGAGTATCTCCTCTTCAACCTGATGAAAAAAAATCACATATTGGATGGATATTGGATGGGGTGTATTGGATGGAGGATGGGTGGAGAATGTGTGGATATTGGGGGTAGAGAATGAGTGGATATTGGGGGTGGAGGATGTGTGGATATTGGATGGAAGATGGGTGGAGAATTAGTGAATATTGGGGGTGGAGAATTAGTGAATATTGGGGGTGGAGGATGGGTTGAGAATGGGTGCTGAACCAGAAACTGTACGTGTGATTCCAAATGTCAATGAAACAGGTAGGATCATTGAGCCTCAGCCATTTCTGGTGCTATTTCTTCAGAAATCCTGCCTTCACCCCTATTTAATGCTTACTTGGTTAAGATGTTTGACAATATCTCGTGACAAACCATCTTCTGCTCTTAGTAACAATTCAATCACTTTGTAGAAATGAAAGGCTGGCAAATGAAATATGTCCAGTATCCATGGAAACGACCTATAATATATATAAAATTACATAAAAACAATTTCAACTGTTTATTGCAATACAGTGTAATACATGTTTCTCAGATTTAAACTGGTGTTTCATTCATTGAGCCAGTCGGATTTAGTCTTCTAAGTGCATTGTGTTCAAACCCAAAGTTTGTTTGAACAACCTAAATATGTCAAAGAAAATTTAACAAACAATCTTAGCATGAAAATCCAACTGTATGGGAATTATAATTCAAATACTTTTGATCACAGCACGGAATTCGGTAACAATATCGAGTACAGAAATTGTGTGTTTGTGATAAACTTGGAGACAAAATAAATCTAGTACCCACTAACAAAAGTAGATACAAATGAGTGAGTTTATGTGACTTTTGATGATAATAGTACCGTAAGACTTACTTCTGCGAATTATAAGCGTAGATGATGACCTCAAGACAACAGACAAGAAGTGAACGATGAAATATGTCATGCTCTAACAACGTCTGCCAAGACAAAGTGGAACACACAAATATTGAAACGGTAGTAAAATCAATCACAAGGGCCAAGTTATTAATAGCAATGTGTATCACTGTCCAGAGCCTTTACCTGGTCCAATGGATATCCTATACTTAGTCAGTCAGCTGGCAGCAAGCACTCACAGGGGGTCATAGTTGTTATTACTTTATAATGCTCCGATATTAAGAGTTCCATTTGAATGCAATCAAACCCACAGAGTACTTCATTGCTACATGCGGATATGGTAAACATGTTTAGCTTTGACTAGCGTTCATCGTTGGAAGTGGAAGGTGACTGGTTGTAAAGGGCGCTGCCATAGCAACCATGTACAAGAGGCACAGAGTGCCACAGACATGATGTGGCATTACCAACATTGAATGCATCCATCACCAATTTTAACGTAGTATGTCACAGGCTTATAAACAATCACATCACCCAGCTGCATTTTCTTTGCGAATTTAGTTGTAATTGTCAATCTATATACAGTCAAATCTTGTTAAATTAAATCAAAAGGAAATGGAAAAAATATTGGAGATATCAAGAGGTTTTCAGCAGTGCAATACTATGTTTATACCATCATTTCAGCCCCAGAATTTTGGCAAGGCCATTTTGACTCTTCTTTTGGTTTGCATGAAAACTTTGAAGAAGACACCATTCTAGGTCAATATACTTCTGTTTTATTTTACTTTGATCAAATGTATTTGTATATTTTTGTTTTGTTGGCTAAATAACAAATATGAATTAGCGAGCCGGTGTGCAAGTTATCTGGAGTAACTCACGGATAAATCAATCTTGCCCTTGTGTTCAGCTCGTCTCTTCTCACTGATCATGATGCTCTCCAGTGCTTTGTAGTAAAGACTCTTGGCTAGTGTTAACCGCCGTTTAGCAAACTCAAATGAGGGAGCTGTTCCATTGTCTTGCTGTGTGTATCTTTGGCAGAAGATCTCACCCATCTCTTTAAGACGATTAGCAATGGACTCGGAAACATCTTGGCTGCATTCAGTGAAGATGGCTACCAGCTCCTCACTGGGGACCACTTTACGACCAGACAACAGGGCCTGGAGTCGGCTGACTGTCTGTGTAGCCGTGGAAACAGGCGTTATCGTAGGGTCTTTGTCCTTGAGATATCGCCGGCCAGTTAGCGGGGTTGATGGACAAAGTGTGTTGACCTAAAGATAAAAATACAGAGAAAGTGTCTTTACATATCCTCCCTTCTCTATGTACTGCGGCAGGCTGCGGTACGCTACGGCTGCGGCAGCCTACGGCTGTTGTAGAGTAAGTTTGGCCTGCAATCTCCATCATGGTTTCCTTGATATATCTTACCTTCTCTATGTACTGCGGTAGGCTACGTTTGGCCTGCATAGTCTCCCTTATAGTTTTCTTGGTTGCTGGTGATTTGGCTGGTGTTCCAATCTCCTCATCTGCATCATCGCTTAGGAAGATTCGCTCGTCAAAGTCTCCCTTCGTCAGGACATATTCCTCGTATTGCTTATTGATGCTCTTTCTAAAAAACACGTACAAAAACCACACAAGATGAGATGCCTTGGTCAAACAGCTAAACTAGTCAGCAAGGTCAGAAAAGTTAGCGTAGGTTGACCCCTTTTGTTTGGGTTCCAACAGTTTATAGCATGTCCAAATTGACCTTTGGAGCAATTGTCCAACATATCAAACCTGTTGTATTTTGACAAGTACAGACGACTCTCGTTATAACGAGCTCGTATATAACGAGAACCCGGTTATAACGAGATGATTTCTTGGTCCCGACCGAACTGTGTGTATTCGTATATAAAATTTGGCGGTTATAACGAGAGGTTTTTAACGAGAATACGGTTATATCGAGATGATTTTGCGGACCGCTACGTAAAAACAAATTGTTTACAGCGAGATTAACGTGTGCAACAACCGTGGCAACAAGATCATTCGTTGAATATGTTTTATTGTGGTGCGTCGTCGCGACCACCGCAGGATAAACAATAAACGTGGTGGTACGGTCTATTGTTAATGATAAACTTGTGCGTGTGACGCACGCGGCGTGCTGCAAAATTTGTTTCCATCGCATAGAGGGCGCTGCATTCTGGGACTCTAGCGCTCTGCAGGGCTTAAAAAACAAAACATTGAGGGCGCTATTTTTTAGTAAACTGGTGCTCTGTGCAAGCGCAATAGCACTTCAAACAGTATTACGGGATACCAATTAAAAACAGCGCTGATGACTAATCTAGAATTGGTGAATGCATGCACGCGCACGCACACGCACAGACTCGACGGGTGTGTTTGTAGATATCTATGGGGTGGATACTTACGTGTGTTCACATCACACGTGGCGTACTAAAAGCGCCCATAGTAGTAATGGAAGCGCCGTCTGTAGTCTTCACAGACCGCATTTATATTACTTACTTATTATTGATTCCTCCAATATTTTGTTTATTTATTCATCAAATGTAAATCCAGGTGTACTTTATGAGTGTTTTCACATAAGGTAAACATCTTAACATATTCGTAATGTATTTCCAAACATGTGTTACATTTGCTATATAGTTGTACAAGCGGTCGGTTATAACGAGATTCGGATATAATGAGAAAATACGCTGGTCCCGGCGTTCTCATTATAACGGGAGTCGACTGTATTAATATTGTAAGGGGCAGGTTTTTTAGAGCTTTTGGAGCTAAGTTAATAATAATAATAATAATAATAATAGCAATCTTATATAGTGCCAAAAGTTAAGGTATTCATGTTCACACCCAAATGCTATGTCAAATATTCAGTGATACGTACCTATTGCTCTCAAAGTTGTTGACATCTAGAAGACCAACTAAACGATCGGAATTTCCTTTCAGAACCTAAAAGGGGAAAATGAGTTCCACACTGGTTCGAAGAATTTTATTTATTTAAAGAAAAAATAATTGTTTCCTTTAAAATTATATAAATTTAATTTTTTCAACCCTACTGGTGACTTTAGTCGATATGTAGTATGCTATGTTTCTTACATGCAGTGTAATCTTCAGTCAACTAACATCACTATTAGGGCTCAATAATATATTATACAGTTGAGCTCAAACGCTGGATGAAACAGGTCATTCAAATGACCATTGGGAGTCAAAGTAGTGTATTGCAGTCAACTAAAGTGAACATCAGGGCTCAAACATAGTAAACAACAGCAGGCTACGGTCACTATTAGGGCTCAATAATTATATTATACAGTTGAGCTCAAACGCTGGATGAAACAGGTCATTAAAATGACCAGTCAAAGTAGTGTATTGCAGTCAACTAAAGTGAACATCGGGGCTCAAACATAGTAAACAAAAGCAGGCTAAGGTCACTGTTTGTGCTCAAGCGTAATATACTACAGTCAACAAGTACCACATGATGTATGTTCAGAAGCTTTGCATAATGCTGTACCTTTTTCTCCAGGAGTTTTCCCAAGTGTGGTTTCCACCAGTGCTCTTTGATACCTTTAGCCTCTAGAACAAGGCCATCATATTTGTCGCAGAGTTTCTCAATGATGCCCGGAGGTTCCGGAGGGACTGCATAGTTGCGATTTGTGTAGTTTTCAGGAAGACCTACAAGAATATTGGATAATAGGACAACCAAACTTTAGTCAACTTGTATTGGAGTGTCGTGGTCTAGTGCACTGGACTTCAGAGGGTCTAGGGTACTGGATACGAATCCTGGTGGTGACACTTGTGTCCTTGCTCCATCCTTCGGATGGAATCTGAAGCCGCAGGTCCCTTGTAACATGCACGTTAATAGAATCCAGAATACCTATCATGCACACCAATGATGCTATTGGATGTATAAATACCAATAATAGTCATCAAATTATTACATTCCTGTAATTGGCGGTCCTTCCACTTATGGATGTGGTGAATAAATAAATAAAGAAATAAATTCTAAACATTTTCTAAACCAAACTACATTTTCAGACAATATGTTTTTAGGTAAACAATACAAATACAAAACGACGGAAGGGATAATAAACACACGTTTATATGAATTTTAAGGGGTGTTATCTTGTTTGTTAGTTTCCTACATGTATGTGCTTTAATATCTGCTTTGTATCTTACCAGTAAAATAATCAATGAAACAAAATGTGATGAAGTGTTAAGCAAGCACATGTAAATATACAAAATGGATGGACGTAATCAGATATAAACAACGACAGTTTTTGCTAAGCGAATTTACACACATTCCTCTCAGTCCTTTAAAGCCAATAAAATAAAATCAGTTAGATCCAAAGTAAGTTTTTCACAACTGCCGATCAGCAAAAACAATTTGCATACGAACACATTTCTTCAGCAAAATACTGGCACACAAAATTAGGAAATTTATAAATGTTTCTGAAATTTTTAATCGACAGGGACCTCACCTTCAAAGTTGGGATTAAGAAGATCCCTACGGTTGGCCAGGACGACATTACCAAAGACAAGATCCAGACAGCAGAGGAGGAGGTGGTATGAGTTGACTAAGTCATCACTGATGGCTGGAAAATTACCTGCACAGCAAAATAAGTCAACTGCACTTTTAGGCTCAATATCTCAGCATGAAGTTAACATACAACAGTCAAATACCTGTAGAAGGAAACCTAGATTCGGAATTGAATTTCTACTATAGCTAGTAAAACATTTTAACAAGATACAAAATTATCTATAAGGATTTAACACAATAAAATGAATGATATCAAGTCTGTTTCAGTAGCAAGTTTACCAAACTTGGACTACACAATAAGACCCATACAACATGAAACATACTTCAGATTGGCCAACAAATTACAAGCTTTTTTTATCTTTATCCACACAGTAATTCACCAGTATATAAATTATGAGTCAATAAAACCACACAATAGACAAGTTGAGACATGTACACTCGTCAATAAATACATAATCACAAAGAACATTTAACACAAAAATAATAGCATACAGGTACAGCACAGGGCAGGCAGGCAACGACCATGTAGAATAGTAAACAACTAGCATCCTCTACAATGGTTTTATCTCAGCCAATGCCCAGTCAGCAAATGCAAGTGAAAATACGGTAGTCTGACAAACAAACAAATAACACAATTACAGTAATCGATAGCCACAACTTTTCAGTCATTTTCACTCCCACTAGCAATGATTCATGGCAATTCTTGTAGAATAGAACAATTGTGTGAATAGAAACGATCGTGAGAATAGAAACAATTATGAAAATAAATATTAATTCCACGATCAACACAGTTTAAATTTAGTCAGCCAGCACCCAGCGCACCTTATTACTTTCTGTAAACAAATTGTAGTGAACTAGACATTTTAATTTTGTTTACAATATCCACAAGTATTACAAAAATATTGAATAACAAAAGAACCAATAAGGTTACATATCGGCAAGTTTACTGGCCATGAGTTTAACAAGAAACTCTTGACTTACCCTTTACAAGAACAAATAAAGTCCAGCAGAATGAGAAAAGTTCTTGACTGGAACAAGGGTGTCTCCTAAAAAACAAAATCGCAATAACATAGTCATAGGAAAATTTAGGAGATAATTTCAGGAACATAAGTCGCACGTGACTACAGGGTTTATGTTACGACCAGGCGGCCAGGATAAATGACTCGGCATCGTGGCGAGACAATATCGTGATAATATAAAAACGATTGTTAAATTAAACAAATGTAATGTCGCCAGGATAAAAAACTTTTCTTAGCGATTGACAGACACTAGACGAGTGGGTCTACATTGTGGCAGCGTCGCACATGGGCCGCGGCTTATATTTCAGAAATTACCGTACACCATCTACTCTTTTTGCGAAAAAAATAGTGACAATAAATTGCCAATATTCTTGTTGGGAGTGTAAACAATGTACAATTGTCATTGTAAAGACAAAAAAGGATAACTAAAGGGTCATAGTTGATAGAGTGTTAAAGGTTTTATCGTGATCATAAACAATAATAAACTTATCCTATATCTCTCATTCGTTGACTGCATCGTGAGACATAGGATAAGTTCATTATTTTTAAAGTGTTTGCAGGACTGATATAGTCTCAAGACCAATTTTAAGACCACATGTTTCCAGACTTGGTCTCCTACCATAAGGTCTTGCTTGGTCTTGGTATCAGCCTTGGAGAAATGAGACCTTGCTGTTCTTGAACATAAGACCAAATCTCAGTGTAATTAACAAGATGATCTCCACGATATCATACTCCCTTAACTCATGTGTCTAACTACGGGATAACCCGTAGACCAAACAATGGCCATAAACAATAGAAACAGTGCTTAAGGCTCAGGCACGTATGGGTTAACTACCTCTGTTTCCTCCCACGTGGTGCCCTCAAATGTTGCTCATGATTCATGCTCTGAAAGATATCCAGGTAGATGGGCTGATACTTCTTGAAGATCACTGTGGACACATTAAAGTTACGCTCAAGACGTTCCACTTTATCACGGAATTGCTGCTGCAAGTTTGCCATATCCTCCCACTTCTTCATCTTACTAAAGAACTGAATGACGCTACAGGAAGAAAAGAAATGTATCTACTTGTTGACAAAAATACAACTGCTGGCTTGGAAACAACTTACACACACAAATTCTGCCAGCTTTAGGCTTCTTACCTCAACCTTGCAGATCTTAAAAGCTGCGTCAGTGACACAAAATTCCCTTCCACGATTCCATTCCCAACAGTTGGGAGTGTTGACCTACGACACGCAACGTATAATGCACACACCAGCCAGTGAAGATCATCTCCCTGTCACAATAATATGGAAAATCCCATAAGCACTACTTTGCACAGTATAACAGCTCAGCCTAGATACTAGGGGTAATGTGCCAGCAATCTAGGAGAGTGAGCTCAGCACAAAGTACTCACTGCAACATTGCATACTTAACTACCCCTACTTGAAGTTATGATTTTGTGGATATATGCATATCATCTGAAACCAAGTAGCGATTCGATACCAGTAGTACATTACAGCAGTACATGAATGTCTTCCAACATGAAGACACTACGTTCGGTTATGGGCCCTTTTTGTTGATTATAACAGTGGATCTTTACCAAGATTTTACATTGTTCTCACTTAAGTGTTTTCTGAACCACTGAAACGTCATGATGTAAGGCCATAAGAATGAAAGTCATAGATTTGTGTCCGGACACTTTTGAAAACACATGAGGCTTTTTTTCATTATTCA
>JAVCKS010014148.1:4725-15412 GCA_032273685.1 Pteraster tesselatus
TCTAGTTCACTCATCTCCTCAATGATCCTCTTACCTCTTGTTCTTATTCCTCTCCACCGCCTCTAGTTCACTCATCTCCTCGATGATTGTCTTACCTCTTGTTCTTATTCCTCTCCACTGCCTCTAGTTCACTTATCTCCTCAATGATCCTCTTACCTCTTGTTCTTATTCCTCTCCACCGCCTCTAGTTCACTCATCTTCTCAATCATCGTCTTACCTCTTGTTGTTATTCCTCTTCACTGCCTCTAGTTCACTCATCTCCTCAATGATCCTCTTACCTCTTGTTCTTATCCCTCTCCACCGCCTCTAGTTCACTCATCTCCTCAATGATCCTCTTACCTCTTGTTCTTATTCCTCTCCACCGCCTCTAGTTCACTCATCTCCTCAATGATCCTCTTACCTCTTGTTCTTATTCCTCTCCACCGCCTCTAGTTCACTCATCTCCTCAATGATCCTCTTACCTCTTGTTCTTATTCCTCTCCACCGCCTCTAGTTCACTCATCTCCTCGATGATTGTCTTACCTCTTGTTCTCGTCCGTCTCTACCGCCTCTAGTTCACTCATCTCCTCGATGATCGTCTTACCCTTTTGTTCTTGTCCATCTCCACTGCCTCTAGTTCACTCATCTCCTCAATGATCCCCTTACCCTTTTGTTCTCGTCCATCTCCACGCCTCTTATTCTTATCCCTCTCCACCGCCTCTAGTTCACTCATCTCCTCGATGATCGTCTTACCTCTTGTTCTCGTCCGTCTCCACCCCCTCTAGTTCACTCATCTCCTCAACAATCGTCTTAGCCTGCTCCTCCAACTCCCGCAGCTTGATCTGGGACTGCCGGTGGCGCTCTTCGAGCTCGTCATGGCTAACACTCAACTGAACAACACAAAGGGAGAGGGATTGTATTCTCGTTTCACTCAAATTTCAAAACAGCGTACAAACGAGCAAGATTGTTCAAATAGCCAATCCTTTCCAAAAGAACCCAAAATGTTTTAAGAATGAGGCTAGTCAGAACCGCCTATTATTTTTATATACTGTTCGCAACTGATTTGAGTAAGTATACAACTATACTACATAAGGTACTAATATACTATTAATATAGTATTTACCTTGTACATAAATATATTATATAAAGTACTAATATACTATTAATATAATATTTACCTTGAACATAAATATACTACATAAAGTACTAATATACTATTACAATAGTATTTACCTTGTACATAAATATACTACATAAAGTAATAATATACTATTAATATAATATTTACCTTGAACATAAATATACTACATATTAGTACTAATATACTATTACAATAGTATTTACCTAGTACATAAATATACTACATAAAGTACTAATATACTATTAACATAAATTTACCATATACAGTACTAATACATGTATACTATTAATATATTTGCCTTGAACATAAACGTAGTACACAGTACAATATACTATTAGTATAATATTTACCTTGAACATTAATACTATACACTGTATAATTTTAAAAACCTGGTGGAGTTGGGGTGGGTAACCAGGAGGTAGTATAGATGAATATCGGACTAAGGCTTTAAGGAGGGGGGAAAATATCTATTCTATGAACTCTGACCTCAGCTCGTTTCTTCTCCTGATTGGTCAGCTGTTTGTTAAGTGAGGTCACCAGTCTCTGGTGCTGCTGGGCACCGGTCATCCGTTCAGGTTTCTCCTCCATTTGCAATTCAACTTTCTGTTTGTGGACGAGAACAATAAGATACATTAGCAGACAAAGGTTGGGGTAGACCTCAACAAATTATGTGATGTTTCGACTGCATGCTGCAGTCGATGTCTTGCCGTAGACGCATATAAGCAGCACGATGACTATTCTACACCATTGTCTGACGAAGACTAGCAGCACGCAGTCCAAACATCGCGTTTCCTTTCGTTGACCACATCGTGAGATATAGGATAAAGTTTGTAGTTATTGTTAACACTAAGAGTCTCTCTTACTGTGGTATTGTCACCAACCTTATCCTTGTACGCTGACGCTATCTGCTCAATCTCGTCCGACTGCAGTCCAACAATGCTTCCAACTATACTTGCCGTTACCTTGCCCTGAGGAGAATACACAAACTTTAACTCTTTGCGAATGTCTTCCTATCTTCGTGTTATTCACCTGTTAAATGTTTATCAGTTCAAGGGGAGATTTATAACCTGTTACCACCAAACCAGGATAAAATTCAGATGTCGGTATTTTTAAATTCAGTAGGAATATACCTTTTCTAATGGTATGTAACACTTGGGGGTTTGACCTTCGGTAAACGCGACAGAGCATGTGAAAGCCATGAGGTCCAATAAACCAATTATAATTACGATTTTTTTTTAATACACCCAATGATGCAACACAGGAAAATGCATGTTCATTTCTATACAACAACCTTTTATTATATTATGATAATATAACTTTAGAGAATGCTAGAATAGAATTTTATAATTAGAAATATTGTAAAATGAAAAAATCGATTACCCTTTCAGATTTTCACTTTCAAGTTCAACAGTCATACTGGAAAATAGCTTTGTGCAACATTACCCTGGTTCTGTGGTGACAGGTCAAACATAATAAAAGCTTGAGGGCTCACTTCAAAACGAGGCTTTAAGCCCACATGGGGAAAACCTTTCATCTTGCTTGTACGGCCAAAAAAAAAAAACAAAAAGGGTTTACATGTTTTACCTAAAATGAACGTTTTAAAATTTGTTTTCATTTTGATATTTCTTCGATATTGAGTGGAAAATGTAATTAATAACCTAAAATTTTGGCTGTTCATTTGTACTGCCGTACATTTTCACCGTACAGACAATATGGTGGCGCAAGCCAATCCCTAGCCAATTCCTGTGAAGTGAGCCGGCTGCCCTCTAGCTCTTTATGACATCTCGATTGTTCGCGAACACTGGATGTTAGCCTCACCTCTTCCATGATCGACATTCCTTTCATTAGCGCCAGTATTCGCTTCTCTTCGAGTGCGCGTGACTCGTCAGAGTCGACTGAGTCTGACCGGGACTTGGCGGCGGCGGCGGCTGCCTTCATGCCCGCTGCTAGGGCTTTCTTCTTGGCTTCCCGCTCGGCTTCTTTCTCCGACTTGGGCACGCGACTCATCCCGTAGCGTCTGTCCGTTTGGTGATAAAATAAGAAACAGTTTTTTTAGGAGGGGGGGGTCATCCTTTACAAGGCGACATAAACTGGTACAAGTTATGTCATCTTATTTTTTTTATTTTGACTTAACAATTTCCTGTTTCTAAAGTTTCGTGTTTATTTGTTATCATTCATGCTATGGTTTTATTTTGGTTCTGCATTTTATATATTTTTTCACATGTAACCGTCAAATATTTCCCCTAAGATGCACAGTAGTACCACTTCTAAGATACACAGAGGTAGTACTTCTTAAACCGCCAAAGATTACCTTCCGTACTCCAGCAGCGTTGAGTGGACCCTCATCTCCTCTTCCTTGAGCCTGTGTGCATCAGCACGCCGATAGCGTCTCTGGGGTCGATAGGCGGACTTCACATTGGCGATGGTGCTAACGGACTTGTCCATTCTTTCCTCAAATCTCTCATCCTGTTCAGACGAGACCATACAAAAGTACATGTGTGCGTGCGTAATACATCACAATGGTCGCAATGAGGGTTACAAGGTAAGGTCAACATCTCAAGGTCTGCCTGTTCCGTGAGTGTTGTCACATGGGCATGGCCATATGGGCGTGGCCATATGGGCGTGGCCATATGGGCGTGGCCATATGGGCGTGGCCATATGGGCGTGGCCATATGGGCGTGGTCATATGGGCGTGGCCATATGGGCGTGGCCATATGGGCGTGGCCATATGGGCGTGGCCATATGGAAGCGGCTATATGGGTGCGCTTATAAATCCATGCTATTTTGTTACCGTTGTACTACTCACCTCAGGAGTCTTGTGCTGTTTGTTGAACTGCGATATTGAAAATGCCCGTATCAGATCGCCCATCTCCTCCCTGGTCTCGATGGCTCGTTTTACCAGCCACTGGACCACGGGGTAGATGTGAATGAAGTCCAGGCCTTGAATCTGATGGGGCTCAATGCGGTGGGGGCACTTCATCCTCGGCAGCACGGCAACAATCTTCTCTGTGAGAGCACTGTCGAGACATAGCACAGATTGTTTATAACTCAAGGTATTAATTTCGAACACCTTTGGTGTAGAGAAGCAACTTGCTTAAATCTGGGTTTTTCGGAAAATGTATCTGATGTCTTGGCCAAAATGTTTAATCACTTACACCAGTGGTTCTCAAACCTGGATGGGGGAGGGGGGCGTGACCCTCTGAGGGTCACAAGATAATGTGAATGGGTCGCAGGAGGTTGGTTAGATTATTCTTTTAAAATTTGTAAAATTACTTTCTTTTTTTGTACAGACACTTGTGTATGTGTCTGTCTCCCTGAAAATGCTAAACCCTGAAATTCCAGTCCGAGGGGATGAAAGCCACACTGAACTTGCTCAGGGACGCACCAAACGTGTTTCATGGGGGTGGGGGTGGTGAGTTTCAATATATATATTATTTTGTTTTGGGGGGAGGGGGGGGGGGGTCTGAAAATGTTGAGAACCACTAGCCTAAACCACTCAGCTTAAACATCACACATTATTCATCAAGTGTTTACCAATCATTTCAATTACTTTCCCTTAGATTTTCTACCCCGCAATTTGATTTACATTTTCTGGCCAATAGTGGAGTTTTCCTGGAAGAGCAGGTCAACATCAATGTCAACATTACATGTTGTGATACACCACGTCATTCCACCAACGACCTTTTAGAAAAAATATACAAGAGATAGATCAGCAGTTACCCCCAAAAAAAGGAAAATTCTCAAATATTGCTCAAAAACCGGATCCAATTTCATAGCACTGTTTACTGTGCAGACAGGTTTTGCCAAACAACTCATTTTTTATATGACCTACTACAAGAAGTTACTGTTTTAATGGGGGGGGGGAGGGGGGAAAGACCTACTTAAAAATCCAGGTAGTCAACTAGGGACCAAAAACCAAATTCACAAGTGTGCACCACAAGGATCTGAACCAGGTACCTACAGTGCTGAAGGGGAGGAAATTTCATTGAAAACACCCCCACCGTTAAACACACACTGGCTTGGTGACCCTAATTTCTACTTTGGTGATCTTTGCAACCCGCCAGCACCATATCGGTTGATGCTTGCAGCCAGCCCAGGGAGTAGGGGTCTAAGAAAGAGGTATACCTTTGTAAAACACTTGAATAATTAACAGTGCTTAGATACATGGGCACTGAGTAATGTTGCCGTCAACGTAAAAAATCATTTGGTGACTCTAAAAAGGGTAGCGACCGCCAGTTTGAAAGTGACTGCCATTGAGCCACAAAATTCTACCCCGCTCTCAGTCCCCCCGGGGTTCAGTCGTATTTTTCTACAACCTTATCAAATGGTGTCAGACCCTTGATCCGAGCTCGAAAGTACCCAGCAGCCAGTAACAACTCCACCGTCTCTTGTAACTTGACATTTTGTTCTTCATCTTCCCTAGTTTCAGCCTAAATAAATGAATAATAATTACATATATATGCATAATATTGTTAACACTTATTATACGAATAATAATTATTACCATGTAGGTGCATGACAAACATTTTAAACATACCGAAGAGCCTAAATGCAGTTTAAGTTACACTAATGGAAAGAGCTTGAAAAATCCCTTACATTAATACCTGGTTTACCCATCTAGCTGAAATAATAAATAATTATTTTCCCCAAGTTTACCTATTTTTACAAGAAAAAATCTAAGATTAGGAATCAGTTGAGGAAGAAGTTTGGAATTTGGCTAAAACTAGTGGTAATTTAATGACAAAAATTACACTTTTACAATTATACCTTATCCGTACGATGCTAAAGGGCTACACGGCTACACTTGCACTTACTGTATACGTGACTGCAAGTGTAGCCTTTATTTGGGATACAAAAATAGCCGCGCCGAAATTTTTGTTTTCACTAAAAACAGATTTTAGGCCTCCTAGATCAAGTTGAAAAGTTCTTCCTCAAGTGATTCCTAATTTTTTTTCACTCTAATTAAAGTACATTTTAGGAAAACCGGGACTAATTGCAGAATACCCCGCAACCACGTCCCTTTTCTAAAAAAATCCTGGTACCCAGAATTCACTTCACAATATTATTTACTAGCCTAGTAGTCCCACTATTCACCAAATAAGGAGTTGTGGGGTATTTAACAATTGAGCGGAAAACCGGCGGTTAGCACCTGAATTCTTTCCAAAAAAGCTACAATAGTTTGAATATTGGGGTATTGGGTAGGCCGACTAGTCAGACGAGTTCGGGGCCACTTCGGTCCGGAGTTGGACGCCAGGGACAGGGTAGGACCAAAATATTAAATGACCAACATCAAATAATTTAAGGTTATCTGTAAAATTGTTATTTACACATTAAGTACCAAACTACAACCATTGCTTACCTTCACTTCTCGGCCTTCGGAATCGTAAACAACGCCAAGTTTTGAGCTGGAAGTCCGACCCAAATGAAAAACACTGCCACTGGGCGCCGCCATCTTGCTACAGGTCACGTGAGCAATACGCCTTGCGCGCGTAGGGTTGATGGTCATGTCAAAGGTTGGTTAGTGATCACGTGCTTTAAAGAGTACTTTTACCCAATCATGATCCATGAACGTGTTGGCCTTTAAATTGGTCAATTATCGTCTGCTAGCGCGATCTGAAGTTCGAAGCTTAGAAACTTGTCAAAGTGTGTAAGTTGGTGTTTTTACTAGTTAAGCTTATTTTTATTAGCCTGTAGGGCAAGGCATAAAATAATTGAGTTTTCAAAACTTGGTTCAATCAAACCCAACAACGGGAGGGCAGTCATAGCTAGCCTAACCCAACAAAATGACAAAATTCAAAAGCCAAACTGTGTTCAAGTGTTGGCGTACGCCTGGCCCTAGCCTGGGAAAACGCTTTACCCTTGGGCCTATTTTCTTTTTTCTATTTTCTATTTTCATGTACAAAACAAATGAAGAGTAGGCTTACACTGTGAACGTTTTCATTCCTAGATTACATGTCTGTCTATTTTACCAGTCATTCACTTTCTTGCAAATTTTGTGAAATTCTGCATCAGGCCCTAAATTGGTTCATCCGCCGGGGCGTAGGTGCATTTTCGGATGGCACACTATGTGACTTTTATGACGTTTTCCTCAAACAATCCCACAATCCCCAAAAGAGAGTGTAAATGTAGTTCAAAGCCTAGTTATACTTGTTTAGCCTAGGGCCTACTGTGTGTTTGTATTACCCCCCCCCCCCCCTTTAAGCTAGGCCTGACCTACGCAGATAAGCCAAGGCCCGGCCTAGGCCTATGATATCACTGATGTAGTGACGGTACCCTACGACCACGTCCAAGTATTGGCAAACAGGTGAAATCTCCGAGTTGACAAGATGAGTGCACCTCAAACATTGACAAGAGTGGTTGAAACCAAAATTCTGGCAAAATATTATGAAATATGCAACCGTAAGTATTTAAAGTACAATGTAGGCTAGTAGTATAGCCAGATGGCATATGGCCTAGGCTCCTGGAGGATAAACAAACCTAAGTCCTTTTCCCCCTAATCTTAAAAACGTTTGAGGTACATGTAAATTACATTTACTTTTAATAAAAGGATGAGTTTTAGGTATAGGAGCTATTATCACGGCTGAAAGAATACCAGCTTTATCATCTGTTATGTTCTAGGCCCTTGTTGGGCACCTAGTGCCTAGGTGTATTGAATTTCAGGTTTCAAGTTTAGGCCTGTGGATTTAGCCTAACTCCTTAGGTAAATAACTAAACTCAAATAAAAAGCCAGTCACAGAGAATTTGTGTCATTTGAATTAATAATATGTCACATATTTTATTTCCAATTCAAAGTAACTGACTGGTTGATGAACTCAGCTGAATCATGTCTCCAGGACTACCAAGTTTCCAAAGAGACATTTCTAATCAGTGTTGTAGCCGTGGTCACGCTAGCAGTAATGGCGCTGTATATCTGCTACCTCACCGCCAGAGACACCAAGCGCCTAGATGCACTGCTTTCCAAACCACCCAAGGGAAGTGTCATCTCAATATTTGATCTTGCTAAGGTATTAAAGTGTCCAATTTCAGACCAATAAAGTAATTTCAAAAGTAATATTTAAAAAGTAATTTCAAATATTGAATTGATAATTTGGTTGGGATGCCCTAGTTATTAGCTTAAACAATATATCGGGCACGAAATCAAATTATATATGTTAACAAAATCATTCAGTATGATAAGAAAATAATCTGAAACTATCCACGAATGGATGGATGTTTGTTTAGTGCATTCTATCATTTTATAAAGCTATTAACAAGGAAAAATCGACCAAATTATAAATTCAACCTTATTTCTCAAAGTGAAATTGATTTGAAATCGGACAGTATATCTATCTCCTGCAGGAAACAAATTAGACTTTGAAATGGTTTTGGGAAAACATCTCAACTATAGTGTACATTTGATCCAATTAGCAATTTATAAAAATTATACAAATAGATGATAGTTACTAATAAATGTCTTCTGTTCTTGCTCCTCTCCGATCGCAGACGTCTTATCTTTCCGGCCATGCTCAACAAGTCATGACTTTAGTCGACAAGCTTCAATTTGATGTGAATTTTCCCATTCCTGGGAGTGGAATGACGCTCTTCTTGGTGAGAATCACATTGAAGCACCTCTACCTTCGAGGGCCGGCAGAGTTTCTGTCTGAACCACGTGTAATTTCTCTGGTAGACCATGTTGTGATTTACCAATTTTTACCACTCCAGACCGCTAATAAATCATTGACTTTCTGTCGAAGTGACGATTCAACAGACTGTACTAATAGTGTTGAGTTGCCACTTCGACAAACAAATCTACACATTAAGCTGAAAATTTGCATTTAGGCGCGGTATCCGTTTATTATCCAATATCGGGTAATTATTGGATATGTTATTCTTGTTTAGCATAAGATATTTAGGATGGTCGGGAGAGATTGGGAGTTAGGGTTCAGGTTAGGGAGCCTACCTACCAGACATGAGGTGATCTAAATATTCATCTATTAGATTCTAAGATATAAGAATAGCTGATATCAATATCTACGATATTCAATAATACACAGATATCGCGCCTACCTCAAAATTTGAACAGTGAAGGTGTACATTTCATATTAAGGGTAAGTTAATTAAACCACCAAATTTGCGAATTTGCGAAGTTGTCTCCTGTTATGTTGAGAGATGTACAACCTATTACTCTTCATTTTCAGGGTATCTGCAGTTGTGTTTGAATTGTAAATACTAAACATTTTTATTTGTAAAATCGAGAATATTATTAAAAGTCATTATAACAAAATAATGTTTTTTCTTTCAGTGTGCTTGCATCAGCGGCAACATAGAACTTATGAAATTTCTTTTGGAACGAGGTAAAAAAGCAAAAATGTTATTATTTAATACAAGTATAAATTGAGTACAAATTACACAAAATTGTATGGTTTTAAGTGCAGTAATTGTACTAAGCCCCCTCCCCCTTCCCCCAAAACAAAAAACGTTCTTACTTATTATCACCAGGGGGAGATGTGTCAGTGACCAACAAGAATGGCGATACTGCCTTGTATCTTGCCACGTTTGCCTGCGCAGGAGCAGAGCAAAGAGACATCGGTGTGCTGGAACTTCTCTGTACTGCAGGTACAATATTAATCCCCAACCGATGTATTACATGTAGGCTATGAGAGAAGTTTCCTATAGGCATCATGAGGGTGTGCATCCCAAGCCTGGAGGAAAACATGTTACTACGAGATAGAAGAAAAGCCCCAGAAAATACGGGAAACCAAGTGGAGACGGAATCACCCAATTCTCACGCTGGCACCAATCCCCTGATCTGTGCCTGAGGGGCGAACCATAGGAAACTGAACCCTCCATTCACATATTTTCATTTAGGTCCCTTACGCCAAAAGCAGGATTGTCCAAGCCTAGCTTTCTGTTTTCCTACCTCTGAAGTCTGTACTCTTTATAAAGTTATACACACCTTCTCATTCGCCACATGTTCTCATCCCTGTATCAGCTCCAAAGGCCGATACTGTCAAATAGCTTTCCTGCGTACTGCTTCACTTTGGAATTCCCTACCTGTATCTGGTTTTCCAACATCCTGCAATCTATCAAAGATTAAGAGGGATGGGAAGAAATACTACTTCCTCTTTCTCATTAAATTTTCTTTTTTTTTCTTGTAACCTAATACATTGAGTGGCCCTTTAACCTTGTGTTGGGCGATTTTCATAAACAAATACTGAACATTAAATAAATAAATCAGTATTGCATCAGCATTCCTGCTGATAGCCAATCCTGCTGACTGCGGAGAGTGATCACATGTTTGGAACATATGTTACCAAAGTTAACTCAGGGTAAGCATGACTTCGGGTTTAGTTGGATTCTTCTCAAATGTTTGGGAATTTTGCTTCATAAATTCCGAAACTCCTTTAAAGCAGATGGAAAGAAATGCCCGAGTTCAGGAATTTACAAAGCACAAATACCGAAACATTCAGAAATCTGACCTAACCGAATCCAGGTTATCCCGCGGAGCTCGTCAGTTACAGGGTGTGATTTGTCGGCAGGTTGTGACCTAAACAGGCAGAATCGCCAAGGGAACACGGCTCTTCACTG